>JANCMA020160132.1:0-24049 GCA_024336925.2 Zoanthus solanderi
GCTGAACGTACATACTGCATATTCTGAAATTCATCGCCAGTGACATCCAAAAATCGAACCGTGTACCGAATAGTGAGTATGAAGCCCTAATAATTACATAAATAATAATAATAATAATAATAATAATAATAATAATAATATTCATAATAATAATAATAGTAATAATACAACGCATATTCACCTGAATTTCGTGTCGCATTGCGTTGGGAAGAACTGTCACAACATATACATCTTCCTTTTTGTAACGTTGCAGAAAAGTTGAAATATTCATTCTCTTCGCCGAATGTGACCTATTTTCTCGTTTTAATTCAATCAAAACGTCTAAGTCTCCATATTTATCGCTCAGATAACTGTCTGTCCATTTGCTTATGGCTGGCGAGTCTTTGATAGCTTGTCTAAACACAAGTGGTCTTTCAGGGGCTACGTGCTTGCTCCAGAACTCCCCTGGGTGCAAAACGTCTTTGTATTCAGCCACTGGGCCATCAGGATTTCGTTGGTGTCCAAAAGGCTTCATGTGACCCACGAGGAAACTTCTTTCGCCATCACCAGGAGTTATACGTGGCGGAAATTCAACAGCATTTGAGACGACTGGATGTTGTTTATAATCATCCAGTTGAGCAGCTTGATGTAGGTAAAACACCAAAAGCACACAGTACGACCAAAATGAAGCCATTAATCAAATCAAGCTAAGAAATCTTTCTTGTGCTTCAAAAACAAAAATTCCTTGTTCTATTTGCATGTTATAACTTTTCCGTGTATATGTTTAGTGGTTTTTAAATATCTTCCACATAAGCCCGCATTTAAAGCTAAAGAAAGACAGCGGTTGTGTATTTTGTTTTTGCTTAGTAGTAGCCAATTCGGTCGCCAATTTGTGCTGCGTCTTCGACCACAGGTAGCCCAAGCTCACGATGAGTAATATATTTCCCATATATAATAGTAATTTAGTATAAAAATAGAGAAAATATATGGGGTTTCGAACGTACAATATTTTTTTTGTTTAAATCCAAACAAAGATAAAGAAAAACATTCCGCGTATCTTCTTAATGTTCTCAGGAATCCCCTGACCCAGTTTCAGCGAATTCCGTTGGAGTTTTGGCAATATATATAGAGGAAAGGTTGGAAATGAATGGCCTGTAGCAGCCTTCAATCTCCAAAACTAATTACCAGATATTTCCCTGAAAAATGCTTCCAGTTCAAAATTTCCCTAGTAGGGCTTTAAACAGATCAGTAAGGCACGCTATCATCTAACTGGATCCATGTAACCATTATTCTTAAGCCAGAATTCCCCAATGAGTTCCACAATTCGGGTTCTCAAAAAAACGATTTTATCCGTGACCATACCATTATGCCACTTTTTGAACCGTTTCAATTTAAAAATTATCGAGAGAGCCTGGAACAAGGGCACTTAATAACTGTTCGGGAGGGAATCGGCAAATTGTTGTACAATCAAACGGTGACTCTCCCCTACCCCAAGTGAGTCAATCGTTTCAGCTGTTGTTTTTCTTCAGTCTGCAATCACACTAAACTTCTCGGGCAATGAAGGCTCGGAGATATTTAGATGGTTAAATGAAAAACGTTCGGTGTTTTAAGTTAAGATCGAAAAGGTTTTTCTTATTGCCACTTATAGCGAATGCGACGTTCGAACAAAGAAACTTGAGTTGTGCTGAAATAAAAAGGGGATTGACGATATAAGCAGAAATGGAGATTACTCAGATAAAATTATAGTATGATAAAGGTTTGAAATGTTTTATTAGTTATCATTATCTTTTTTACTGTCACGATAATCTAACCCATCAGCAGGGGAAGATTCACACTTGAATCTGTATGTGAGGAAAGCGAATATTGTGGCTGGCACAGACGATGATGGATTGCTTGAACAATTAACAGAGCAAAAACACTTTTAATTTATACTTCGGGCTTAAAATATCATTCTACCAACTCAGCTTCTTTTTGGGGTGGGCTTTTATTCGAGATTATTTTTGCAAACTCAAAAGGGGGGCTTCTTTTTCAAGATTAGGCACACTGGGCTTTACGGTATATATGTACGAAACACTGAAGATAATATATTTGCTTGCGCTTTGTTTATGTTTTAAAAACAAAAATTCATGCTAATTTGCTATGCGTGAGTAGCACGGGCAATTACGACAATAAGGCACGCCAGTTTGTTGATCAAGAATAAATCTGAAATTTATTTAAAATTTTTAAAACAATAACAGTTTACACACAATAAAAAGTCTCAAACCTTACTATATCTCCATTTCCGTTATCATCAAACCCCTTTTTATTTCAGCACAACTAAAGTTTCTTTGTTTGTTTGAAAGTCGCATTCACTATAAGTGGAGATAAGAAAAACCTTTTTGATCTTAACTTAAAACATCGAACGTTTTTCATTTAACCATTTAAATATCTGCGAGCCTTCATTGCCCGAGAAGTTTGGTGTGATAGCCGACCGAAGAAAAACAACAGCTGAAGCGATTCGACTCACTTGGGGTAGGGGAGAGTCACCGTTTGATTGTACAACAATTTTCAGAGTCCCTCCCGAACAGTTGTTGAGTGCCCTTGTTCCAGGCTCTCTCAATAATTTTTAAATTGAAACGCTTCAAAAAGTGGCATAATGGTATGGTCACGGATAAAATTGTTGTTTTGAGAACCCAAACTAAGGAACTCATTGGGGAATTCTGGCTTAAGAATAATGGTTACATCGATCCAGTTGAGATGATAGCGTGCCTTACTTATCGATCTGTCCAAAGCCCTACTAGGGAAATTTTGAACTGGAAGCATTTTTCAGGGAAATATCTGGCAATTAGTTTTGGAGATTGAAGGCCGCTAATAGCCGTTTGCTTCCAACCTTTCCTCTATATATATTGGCAAACTTAACTCAAATAAACTCCAACGGAATTCGCTGAAACTGGGTCAATGGGATTCCTGAGAACATCAAGAAGACACGGTAAGTGTTTTTCTTAATCTTTATTTGGATTTAAACAAAAAAATATTGTACGTTCGATGCCCCATATATATTTTCTCTATTTCTATACTAAATTGTTGTTCATCGATTCGAATTCGAATATGACCATTTCAGTCAGACAACATTTTAAAAGGACATTTAGCGGTGTGTCCGCTGGTGGCTAATGAGGCTGATGCGGGCAGGGCAGGTCTGGCACCAGAGAGTGAGAGGCGTATTGATCGAGTTTTCGGCTCGAGGTTTTCTTGCCCTGCGTTTTTCTTTGGCGGCGTTGGATCGTTGAACTTCCTAGTGGAGGGCACCCTTGTGGATCATACTACGCCAGGCTGGTCTGTCAGATGCTGCGTTTTCCCATGTGGTGACGTCGATGTTGAAGTCCTTAAGGTAAGCTTTCAGGTAGTCTTTGAAGCGCTTACGCTGTCCTCCCACCTTTCTTAACCTATGCTTAAGTTCACCGTACAGCAGCTGCTTGGGTATTCTGGAGTCTGACATTCGGGAGACGTGACCTGCCCAGCGTGTCTGTGCCTTGCGCATGATCAGTGATGACGCTGGGGAGCTGTGCCCTCTCCAGCACCTCGGTGTCCGGGATCTTGTCCTGCCAGCAGATGTTGAGGATGCTGCGTAGACACCGGAGATGGAACTGGTGGAGTTGTTTTTCATGTCTCCTGTAGATAGCCAAGGTTTCACAGCCGTAGAGGAGAGTGGTTAACACGACTGCCCTATAGACTTTGATTTTAGTGCGTTGTGAGATTCCTTGTCGTTCCCAGACAGACTTTTCCAATCTTCCGAATGCGCTGCTGGCTTTAGCAATGCGGTTGGTGACTTCAGCATCGATTTTGGCAGAGCGTGAGAGTGTACTGCATTCAGCGCACAGTCATCAGCAAAGAGGAGATCTTTGATCACAGAATCTTTGACTTTGGTGACTGCCTGTAGGCGCCGGGGATTGAATAGTTTCCCATCACACTTGTACCTTATGGGGACGCCGAGGGGAAGTATCCCTGAAGGCATCTGTCAGCATCGCTGAAAACATCAGACTGAACAGTGTGGGGGCGAGGACGCAGCCTTGTTTTACTTCATTGGTCACCGGAAATGGGTCCGAGGCGTTTCCATCATTAAGTAAACGGGCCATCATTCCGTCATGAAACTTCCTGACGATCTTCACGAACCTGTCCGGGCATCCAAACTTGGACATGAGCTTCCACAGTTCCTCTCCGCTCACGGTATCAAATGCTTTTGTGAGGTGTACGAATGTCATGTATAGGTCCTGATGTTGCTCCTTGCTCTTCTCCTGTAGCTGGCGAGCGGCAAAAACCATATCAATGGTGCCTCGACCTGCGCGGAATCCGCATTGACTTTCAGGGAGGTGGCCTTGCTCAAGGTGGTTCAGAAGACGATTCAGGAGGACGCGGGCCTGGATCTTGCCGGCTGTCGCAAGGAAAGATATTCCTCCATGATTGTCACATGATCGCCTGTTGCCCTTTCTCTTGTGTAAGTGGACGTTGGTAGCATCTTTGAATTCTTGAGGGAGGATCTCATTATCCCAGAAAGACTTGAACAGTTCAGTTAGCTTTGTGAGAAGAGCAAGGCCACCTAACTTGAACACTTCTACGTCAATGGCACCAGGACCTGGAACTTTTCCACACAGCATTTGCTTGATTGTCGAGTACTGGGTTAACAGCCACCTGGGGAAGGCGTTGAATCGCTGCGTCGTTTATGGAGGAAGGTCGATTCAGCACGCCGTTGAAGTGTTCTGCCCATCTTTCTACGATCTTGTTCTTGTCTGTGATGAGTTTCGTTCCGTCCGCGCTAAGCATAGGTGAGCTGCCAGATGTTGGTGGGCCATATATGGTTTTGAGAGAGTTGAAGAAGCGCTTCATATCGTGTCCGTCAGCATAGCCTTGGATCTCGGCGGCCTTGTTACTGAGCCAGGTGTCTTGCATGATACGCAGCTTTCTTTTCACTTCTCCGCGCTTACTGACATAGGCGTTTTTTTTTATTCGGAGGTGGGATTACTCTGGTGGGCTCGGTGGAGCTGGCGCTTTTCTTCTAGCAAGGTCTGGATTACGACATCATTCTCATCGAACCAATCTTGATGGTTTCTGGTTGCCATGCCGAGTACCTGGAGGGCATCGGAGTGAACTGACGTCTTCAAAGAGTCCCAGTTGTTGCCGTTAGCCTCGTTCAGCTAACGTTCGAGGGTGGTAGCGAGCTCTTGCTTTATGATGGGAGTTTCAGCTTGTGGGTGTTAAGTCGCTTCGCAAATTTTTGACCTTGGGATCTTCGCATGGGCTGAATGTGCAGCTTTGTCTTGGAGATGATGAGACGATGGTCTGTCTAGCAGTCCGCGCCGCACTTTGCCTTGGTCACTCGCACGTCCTGCCTGTCCTTAGCCTTGACGATAATATAGTCAATGAGATGCCAGTGCTTGGAGCGAGGGTGCATCCGCGACGTCTTGTTGCGGGTCGGAAGACGAAACATGGTGTTTGTGATGGCCAGGCCATGTGTGGCGCAGGTCCTGAGCAGAAGGAGGCCGTTACTGTTGCATTTCCCTACTCCATGGTGTCCGATGATTCCTTCCCAAACCTGGTGGTCTTGGCCTAAGCGAGCGTTGAAGTCACCAAGGAGAATGAGCTTGTCCGACTGCGGAACAGCGGAGATGAGGGCTTCAAGTTCTTCATAGAACTTTTCCTTGACTTAATCTGGGTTGGACATGGTTGGAGCGTAGGCGCTGATAAGGGTAGCAGACCTCTTCCTGCTAAGGGGAAACTTGAGTTTCATAAGGCGATCGTTCAAACCTTCTGGGATGCTATCGAGCTTCTTGACAAGATGGTCTTTGATGGCAAAGCCGACACCCGCCTCACGTCGCTCATCACTGCTGCGGCCACTCCAGAAATAGGTGTATCCGACGCCAATCTCGGTGAGCTGGCCTTTGTCGGGGAAGCAGGTTTCGCTGAGGGCTGCGATGTCCACTCTGTAGCGTGCGAGTTCTCTTGCTACTAAGGCTGTCCGTCGTTCGGGACTTCCTGACATTGAGGTGGTGGAATCAAGGAGAGTTCTGACATTCCATGACGCCAAAGTTAGTTTCATTGCTTTCTTCATGTTTCGACCGCATGAATGGGAGACCCGCCAGCCGCGGTAAACTGGCCAGGTGATGGTTTAACAGGTTATGTTTAGAGCACCTTTTCTAGCTCCGTCCTTATACTACGGAGGCAAGGAAAGCGGTCCTAAAGAGGGCTGCTTGGTCACCCAGGGGGCTGCCGAACGTTCCTGCTGCTCCAGTCCAAGAAAAAATAACCACAGGCCCTGAGCCGCTTATGTGCGGGTTCGCGACTAAAGCTTCCAGTGTGTCCGCCACAGTACTTGAAGGATGTCGATGATGGTAACTGACATGACTTGCGCTGAATTTGGATCATAGTGATGCGCAAGCCTCACTCTCTCGTCCCAGAGAGCCGTATCCAGCGGCAAGACGAAGTCAAGACAGCTGGAGACCCAACGGGATGCAGAAGCTGCCGAATAGGAGCGAGTACGCCGTTTAGCCGCCTAACAGGGCTTCACTCCGGTTAGTTTATCGGGTATACCACCTAGCCTTTGATCACCCAAGGCCATCCTGCAAGGCAGCAGGAGATTTGGTTTGGTAGATGGCCGTTGACTCATATGAGCTCATCCGCCCTTTGACAGCTCTCCCTCCACCCTCGTCATCAGTGAAATACTAGTGGGGGAGCCGGTTTAGTCGCCGACGACCCGACCATGCACAGGTAGTACTGGCTTACATGGTTTACCAGTAGCAGATCTAGGGACCTGACCTGACCTCCTATATATATACTAAATGACTATTATGGTAAATATATTACTCATCATGAACTTGGGCTACCTGTGAATCGACAATTCAAATTTATATTGGGAGTGTCAATGCATACTCCTTAACGCTCTCAGTTTATTCAGAATGGATGTTATGGCATTTTTAGATGCTAACTTATACTGTTGGTAACAAAATAAAGCTACTTAAGCTTTTTTTCCTAACTTCTTTGTTTCGACAATGTACCAGAAAATCTAAAAATTCTCAAGTTTAATAACTTTCACTAAAGTATTTCTAAAGGCACTGTAATACGAGCAACAAAACTCCCCAAATTGTCTCGCAACATTGCTGCGAAACAGTTTGAAAAGCGATGCTGCGCGTTTTTCCACCCGCGTACAGCAGAATTAAGTTGTTGCAGTTGATCATATGAGTGAATCCAAAATACGACCACAGGCTGCCCATACTCGAAATTAGTCATTAAAAATTTCCCATACAAAGTCTTATAAACTTTAGTCAAAATTTCAACAACAAAAATATTGAAAATAAAGTTCACCTACCTTGAGTTCACCTTGTGTTTGTCTCTTGTGTGTATTTCTCTTACTCTTTTCTCTCGCAGGTTAGCTCTCAGAAAACGCTTGTACTCTTTTTATCGACTTTGTAAGGATGAAAGTTTGATTTAACTTTGACACACACAAATGATCAATATTGCCCGGCAGACTCGGGAATCCACCTTGGAAGACATAGATCTTACTAGCTGCGCAATCTACTTCGCTCTGTCAAGTGAATATATATTTGGTATCAAAATTATCGTATATATAAACATTGGTATATTTTGCTGCTGCAGGAAAGCTATGGACAGCCCCTGAACACCTTAACAGCGAGTTTATCCGTTCTCCTAGTGGTGATATGTACAGCTATGGCATTATTTTGTCAGAAATTGTCACAGCAAATCTTCCTTTTGGCATGTACGAAGATATGGACTTAAAAGGTAATTTGTTTTAGTTTTGTAATGCTAATGATATCGAATAACAATAAACATACACTTGATTTAAAGAAAAAGAACTAATAACTATTTGCTGGAAGAGCAAATTTGTGACATTCAGTCTATAAGAACTGAAATGTAAAGCTATTTAAAATCATCTGCCAAACACTAAAAAGCAAGTTATGCAGCGAAGAAAAAAAAGATAGGGAAGAGAGGCGTTCTCTAATTGCTAATACCTAAGTTATATGTTAAATTGGAAAGGACTGTCACATTAGAAATGTTAATTATAGTTGTAAACATATTTTTAGGGATTATAGCAAGGGTAAAAAAAGAAGAAGACCCACCATTCAGACCACGTATTACTAGTGATTTAGTTGGCCATCCTAACTATATACAGCTGGCAAAAGACTGTTGGAATCAAAGCCCTCCACTTCGCCCAAAGCCAAATGATTGTCTCAAACAACTTAAAATGATGAACAAAGGAAAGTATGTCTTACAATTTTATAGATTCTTTAAAAAATTGTCAACTATTTTTATGAAAATTAGTTTACTTGAGTTGTAGAATTACACAGTCATAGTTAACGGCCTGAAAAAGAAAAGGATGCAAATTCTGCAAAGCAAACCTTTTAAAAATATTAGAATTTTCAGAATGAGGCTTAAACCTGCCCAAAACATAAAAAGAAACAAGTAACGGTCGACTTCAAATCTTTTACGTTGCCAACTCTATCATTTGTCACAACAAAAATCTACAGGTTTGAACTTAGTTCTTTATTTTTTTTTTATCTTGCTTGCGCGTTGGTTAAGGTATTAATTTTTTTGTCCTCAAAACACAGTTCTTTTGTTATCAGCTCTAGAAGTTTTAAAAAGGCAATTTTTTTTGCCCTCTCTTTTTGTATAATAAACTTTGCAGAAGCACGTACAGTTAATTCCTTCAGTCATTGTTTAAGATTAGGTGGAAGTCAGAGTTTTATTTGCATGGAAAAGCAACTTCCCTGCCACTGGAATCTACAATTAAGACTAGGGAAGGGATACCAGAGTTAACTTAAAAAGTAAAAATAAACACGGTTGAAGTCCATTGTATTGCTTGCATTTGTCCTTGTGTCTTGTAAGACAACATTTTTGCCAAATTCAAGTGGAACGACTATCCAACAATCACACGGGTGTACTGGCACTAAATTATGATTGTCACGCTTTTGCTAGGGAAATAAATATCATGGATAATATGATAAACATGATGGAAAAGTATACCAACCACTTGGAAGATATTGTCGCAGATCGCACAAAAGAACTACAAGAGGAAAAAGCAAAAACAGACGAGCTGTTGTATAGAATGTTACCAAGGTTGAGTAATTCACCAGTTTTGTCGGTCATTATATTTTAGTGTGTTTTTGATTTATAATACTAGCTTTTGCAAGTTCCTGTTGAACTGGATTGAACGGTTAGCTCAGCTATTTTAACTGACTTGACCTTATCCTTAACTCTTTAATGTCTGGAGCATTTTTATAAATTCCAGTAACTTTAAATAGTAATTGTACGGTTGTATGTGTTTGTTAATATACTTAAATTATAATCCTAAACTTAGAGTTCATTCGCTTCTCCAATCAAAAATTTTCATGCCCCATAGACGTTTTCCAACAAGCTAGCTCATTTCATATGGTTGACATTAAACCGTGTTTAAACTTACAAGTAGCAACATGAACTAGCCGCTCCTTGGGATGAATGCTGAACATCTGACAAATTGGCAAAAAACATAAACAGACTCGAAAGCATTCAGTATTCATTTTTTTTGGAAGTGTTACCTTCTTGATGTTCTGCGCACACATTTGGTCTACATATGAATTCAAGAGTATACTAAAATTAAAACTTTGAATGCTGATATTTTTGTTTCCAAATTTACCACAGGAGCGTAGCTGATGAACTGAAACGAGGACAAACAGTTACAGCTGAAACATTTGACTCTGTCACTATTTTCTTTAGTGACATTGTAGGCTTTACCAAACTAGCAGGAGGTAGCACACCGCTACAGGTAAGCTTGGTTTAATTTTTATCATCGTATTTTGTTTGGAAGTGCATGTTTAATGAAACTTTTTTTGGAAACGTTTTCTTTGTATATCTTTATACGAACTAAGAATACTGGCTTTAGATCTCATGACTAACATTGCATTAAAGCAGTTTTCAGTTGTGCTTCCCTTTGATTTTGGCCGGCCATTTTGAAGATCCTGACTGCAGAAATCTCAAAAATCCCAGGGGATGGGGATCTGTCGAGCCCTGGAGCTTAATCTTTTTTGTCTTGGAGATCTGGAGCCCCCCTTCCCTTTTGGTCTGGAGTCATCCAACACAAGAAGAGTATAGGCATGTATTCCCTGCTAGTTTCCATTACTCTTTCTTAAATTCTTGTTTGTTAGACGGGTAAGGTGGATTAAGAGCCTTTTACTTTGACAAATCACCGTCTTCATCAGAGAAAATGTAACGCTGTTTTTGATAAGTTGAGAGGTTTAATAATAAGCTATAAATAGATGTGCACAATGATAGATGAAAAAAGTAAAGTAAGGTAAAGTAACGGTTTCACAACACGGGCATAGCAGATTCAAAATATTATTTAGATTTTAGGTTTTAGATAAAGACGACTTAAGACAACTGGGACGAACAGTTATCCAAGACTGTGTCTAGAATTTTAAAACAAATTACATTTTTACACTTTACACTTACACTTACACTTACAATTACACGTTTTTGTTCCGAATGACCCATATATCATCATAAAATGTCTCGGCTCATTACCAACTCGAATTTTTAAGCAATCGGTAGATGTGTTGGCCCACCCAATCACCCAAATGGTCAATGCTTCACTAAGGAATGGTGACTATACATCTAGCCTCAAGAAAGGGATTATTCATCCTTCCATTTCGAAACAGAACCTTGATCAAGGGGAATTCTCAAGTTATAGGCCGATTACCTATGTTGCCTTCCTCTCAAAGACCCTAGAACGAGTTGCTGCTGCTCAGACCATAAACTTTCTAACCGATAATGACCTCATGGCTAAACTGCAATCAGCGTATAGATCTTTTCACAGCAATGAAACTGCGCTATTGAGTGTGTGTGTAATGATATGTTGTAGACTAGCCGACAGAAAATTGTTCTTGTCCTGTTGGACTTATCGTCAGCATTTGATACAATTGACCATGACGTTTTATTGGAGAGGCTACACTACCACCATGGAATAAACGGAACTGCTTTAGCTGGTTTTGCTCTTATCTGACAAGTAGAACTCAGTAAAGAACAATGTAATAAGCTTTTCCGTAGATTAAATATAAGTGATTGAAGTTCGAAACAGAACATTGGTTGAAAGTCAATTGTGCCAGGCATGTATACACTAACTTCTTTGTTTCTAGGTGGTAGATTTGTTAAATGACCTTTACACTACCTTTGATGAAATTATTGACCTGCATGATGTGTACAAGGTAATTCAAAAATTTATTTTCTAAATGTTGTGTATTTAATTAAAGTTATTACAATTGTTGCTTTTGTTGTTGTTGTAGTATAAAGTGTAATTCCAGATTACATTCACTTTATGATATAGAATATAGGAAGGAGTTTAAACTTGCAAGTTTTTTGGACTTAATACATTCTGAATAATGAATACTATTACTAAACAACTATTTTTTAGGTGGAAACTATTGGAGACGCGTACATGGTTGCTTCGGGTTTACCGACACGTAATGGTCAACGCCATGCTGGAGAAATAGCAAACATGTCGTTGGACCTTTTGGCTGCCATGACAACGTTTAGAATAAGACACGTACCAGGACAGCAGTTACAGCTTCGGATTGGAGTACATTCGGGTTGGTCAGCTAAGATATAGCCAAGATCAATTTCTAGCAAACATTTTATCGAGCATTCTTTTGTAAAATTTTTTGTTCCTAGAAAACATAATCAGAAAATTCATGTGCATTCGCAATAAGTTAGTCAAGTTTTTGAGCCTTCAAAACCGTAAACATTCATCACATTATTTTCTTAACTGATACTCATTATAAGTTTTCGGTACTTTTGTTTCGGTTCGCAGGACCCGTTGTTGCTGGTGTTGTAGGTTTAAAGATGCCTCGGTATTGTTTGTTTGGAGATACTGTGAACTATGCATCGCGCATCGAGTCATCTGGTTTAGGTAAGGAAAGCATGTTTACAATTTTGACTTCTATAAAGCAAAATAAATGTCTCCATTTGTTTTCGAAAAATATGTTAAAGGTTTTCATGGAAATATAGGTAAAACAGACTAGCCAAGTTCAAACCAATTCCAACAACCAAAACTTGATACAGAACATTACAAAATACTTCCCAAAAATAATTGATTCTTGCCATTTCTTAAGAAAAGCTTTAAAAAAAAAACAAATCTAACTTATAAGTTATCCGGAAAATTTTTGTAAAAGGGTAGTTGAACTTAGTAGAGTACAATTTGATCCAAAAGCATAACCTTGAAATCATATCATAAGATTTCAGACAAATCTACACTCGATTTGGTTTAATTACGAAGTTAAGATTGTGTATTCATTTTGAAATTACAAATTCCAGACTCAGAAAGGTGCTATTGATGTTAAATCGTCTGGTTGTGAACCAATTAAATTGCAGTAACACCTACGTATTTAGAATAGCTATCAATTTTTATCTGCTTTATTATAAATGATACAGCACTTAGAATACATGTCAGCCCTGAGTGCAGAAACATCCTTGTTGAACTTGGAGGTTACCATCTTGAAGAACGTGGAGAAGTTGCTATGAAAGTAAGTGAAAATGAAGTAAGAATTAGTAAGAAAGTACAATTCTTACTTCCCTCTAGGTGCTAGATACGACAGAGAAAATATTTTAAAAATTGACGCTTTCATGCCACGTGACTCTGGAACATTCCTTATAGAAAATACTTGACATTTTGAGCGACTGCTGTCAACCTGGTTTTTAGCAACTGCATGCTGAAAATAATTTTTACTTGGATTTGATGAGTTATGCAAAAACAACCCTGCTAGTTTGTATTTTTGGAATTTGGTTCATAATTTGTAAGCTATTAGCAAACTTCATGGTTTTAATTTTGAAAAGATTTTATATAAAAAAAGTTTATTAGAAAATAGGCCCCATAATGATTGGTTTGTTTTGCACACTCTTTAAAACCTAGTTAGCTTTTAAAGGCGGCCATCTTGTTGGACCGCTTCGTGCACACTGTCATGGCCGCGTCATATTTCATCTTACAATATTTTGCAAAATGTTAAAATTGTGGGCCCTTTAAACATAAACTCTCAAAAGGCGCTTAAGTCGAGCAACTTTCGTGGTTGAGAGCATCAGACTTTAAGTTTCCCCAAAAATTATGGCAGCAAAACCAAATTATGCAAATAAGATCCAAAGTTTTTTGCATATCTCATCAAATCCGATTGTCTTCAAGGAAAAACTGGCCAGTTACAGAGATTGTATAAAACTGCCAAATATTTTAAGACTTAAGTGTTCCTGAGTCACTTCGCCATGCAAATCCTCTATAAGGTTTTCAGTTATGTCAGCTTTAGCCAATTAATATGTAAATAAACCTATTGCACTTTTCGTTGAAACAACGTAAATTCAAAAAACAGGCATTAGCTCAAATTAAGTTCTATTTTTGTTGTTGCGCTATCATTTCTAGTCAGGGTCGATACAGGCGGAAGAAGAAAGACCGATAAAGGACTAAAACTGATTTTTAAAATAAGCTTGATCTGAATTTTTTTGAATTTTTTTTAAACCGAAAAAACGAAACTTTGAAAGCAAAATTATTTTTGCTGAGTTATTAAAATATTGCGTTTGGATTGGAGTCGTTCAGGAACGGTTCATTGTGTTTCACCCCACTGGTGTGAATGTTACAGTAGCTTAATTTTACTGTAACTATATATATTTCAAGCATGATCTATGTGTTACTTGGAAAACCTATTAACTGGTTCACGAAACTTAAGTTTATAAAACTATACTACATTGTGTTATATCAGAGCTAAACGCTAGCAGCTTGTACGGTAACATTTAGGCCTGCACAGATTGCCCTTGCAAAATCATAAAAAGTTGCTCTTTATAAACTCAAAAAGCTGTTACTAAAACTTTGAAAGTTGCTACATTAACGTATGAAAGTGTCCTACAAACATTATTAATTATCTCCGATCGTGTTTATTCTTAAATAAATAGAACTTGAGAAAATCCAGGGTTAAATTCTTAATCGTTGGTTTTGACTCGTAAATTTGGGATTAATAAGGTTTTACCTTGGAAAATCTGAACCGTAATCTTTTCTTTAGAGAAGCAATTTCTGCTGTAATTTTTGCTTAACCTGGCCCAGCCCTGATGTCTTGGGAATGTAGCCTCGGTAACCTGGTAGTGGTAGTGAACCGTTGATGTCTGGGGACGAGACTTAACCTATGAGCATCATCAAGCAACATATTTAACAATTATTCACCGAAGTGGAAGTGAATAGTTGTGAATAAATATGTTGTAAATATCCACCACTTTTAGTATATACCACACAAGCTGAATAACTAGCGGACCAAAAAGTAACTTTATTTGTGACATTTTGAAATAGAAGCGAAACGGGAAGCCATTTTGTTTTTCTTTTGCTGCTTGGAGGTGAATAGTACTTGGCTAATCACCTCCGAGCTAGCCAATCAGCGTGCGCAAAAAGTACTATTCCAGCACTTGTGTGGTATATACTAAATAGAGGATATTACACAGTGGCGCGAACATATGAAGTTTATCTTCGAGTGAAATCTTTTTTCCACGAGAAGATACACTTCATATGTTCAAGCCAACGTGTAATTCTCTTTTTATTACATGTTTCGAAAATTAAAAAAAAACTAGACGAAAAACAAAGGAATGGTGAATCGATAAGACAATATGTGACCGAGCAACACTATTTTGCCCCCAGAGAGGCCTAAAACTGGCAAAAATTTGTATCAGTAAAATGGCGTATTGAGGATATGGAAAATATGTCACTCGTATGCCAGGTGTAGTTTCATATGACATCTACCAGTGGCGTATTTTACAGTAAAACACGCATATCTAATAATATTTAATAATGATAAAATTTAAATATGTGTCCTCTCAAGACCCCGTAGCTTACTAAGCATCAATATTTTTTTCATAAATGGTTTTTCCTTTCAAAATGTGATTCTTATTAGATATATCAATAGAAAGTTTCTCAGAAGTTGCACGGAAAGCCAAAAGTTGCTAAAATTGAAAAAAGGTTGCTCCAAACGCTCAAAAATTGCCTGTTCAGGCCTACTAACGTTTCTAGGCTTCGTGTATCCACGACTAAAAGAAATGTGCAGGCACAGTAAAATTTAAAGTTACCATAGGAATATAGCACTAGCGTGTGTTGCAACAGAACGGTCGTTCGATTCATAAATAAACTTTCTATCAAATTTCTATTTACATTAAAAAGAGAATATCTGAAATACCGTGAGACTGATCTCCTAGTACTCACAGCTAAACATCGCCCTCAGCCGCCAATCGATAGTATTGCTTTAGGTTCTGAAGTTATCTGCCCATCTGAAACAGTTAAAAATCTTGGTACAGTATTTGACACCACACTTTCATTGGAAAAACAAGTTACCGCAGCTTGCAAAGCCGGCTTCCATCACCTTCGAAACATTGCACGTATTAAGAAACATCTGTCGTTTGAATCAAATCAAGTTCTTATTCACGCCTTTGTTACTTCAAAATTAGACTATTGTAACTCTTTATATTATGGCCTGCCTGACTTCCTTATCAAGAAACTTCAGTACGTTCAGAACTCTGCAGCTCGTTTACTCACTGGTTCACGCAAATATGATCACGTCACTCCAATTCTAAAAGAACTACACTGGCTTCCTGTTCAACACAGAATCACCTTTAAGATCCTGACTCTGACCTATAAAACTCTTAATACTGACTCGCCACAGTACTTAAAAGATCTTCTGCAACCTTATGTCCCAACCCGAAACCTCCGTTCCTCCACAAAGAATCTTTTGTCAACTCCAAAATTTAACCTTAAGACTTATGGTGCTAGAGCCTTCTCAATCTCAGCCCCTACACTCTGGAACCAGCTGCCAGACAGCATTAGGCACTCTGCCACACTCGATACGTTTAAATCAAGACTTAAAACATTTTTATTCAAGCAAGCGTTTTTATAATCATATTTATAATCTTAATGTATTATATTTTCATGTTAAATTTTATATTTTATGTATTATCTTAATGTTTTATATTTTTACGTTATATATTTTGTATATTTTCATTGAATATTTTGATATTTTTTTATGTAAAGCGCCTCTGAACTTTAAGGAAAAGGCGCTATAGAAATATAATTATTATTATTATTAACATGAGGGGACTACTATAGAAAGTTGTAATGTACCTCTAGAAGTTACCAAAGATTAATTTTAATTAGCTTTATCAGCTAGTAGAAACTGACAATAATGAAAAGTAATCATAGAGTAAAAGAACTAAACATCTTGTTTTCCCAGTTAAATGAAAGTGACAACTGGCATATCATCAAATACCAGAAAGGGTTCTAAAGTTATTTTTCTCTGTTAGACACACTAAGTGTTATTGCAATTTTAAGTAAAAGGAAACCGTAAAAAAATTCAGAACTTGCAGAATCTCTGTAACGCGAAGCAGAATTGATACTTTGCGGGTTCTCTATGAAAACGAATAACAATGTAATAAAAATTATAATGTACACCTCTTGAAACTGCTACGATTCCTATTTAGTTTCTTCATTAATAGAGTTCCATATTTTAACATTTGCGTATCTAGCTACAGTATTTAATTTCCCATAATTATTTTAAGCTTACATTTGGGGAGGATTTACTTTATGATATGTCTCAATTCCGTAAATTAAGAACATATAGAACCGTAAAAGTCGTCTTATTACATTATCTATTCCTACTTTGAAGTATATACGTTTATTGTGTTTTCCAGATATCACCGTTCATCAGTTCTCCTCTTTATTTGCAGGGTATATTCTTGGACCTATCGAAAAGATTCTTTTACTTGTAAATTGTCTTACTGCTCCAGGATCAATATTTATTGTTTTTAATATTCTCAACTTCCTTCAGTTAAAGACTTGGGTAAGTTCTCGAAAATTGTCAGTCTGCTGTGTATCTGATAAAAAGGGTATGAACATTTAAGCAAGAGGATCCTGTGTTTTAAATGACTAGAGCTAAGCTCCGGTCCAACGAACCTATACATTTGCTGAAGGATTTATCTTTAGTATTAGTTTTGCAATCTGATATTTTGTTAGAAATGTGGGAGTCATTTCATGAGTTTAACATTTTCTTAGCCAGGTGCATAAAACCTGTTTTCAAAGCTTCGAATTTTTAAAGAAAACTATACTGTTTCGTTCTAGTGCTTTCCCAAGAACTGACGCACCTTTTGGTAGATTCATTTGTGAACAAAGCGTGCATTCTTAGGGACTTCATTCTTTTGTTGGTGGGAGACCCAGACTTGGTAGTGTACCCCGTTTAGCTGTAGCAAACAAATCTAGCTTTCAAATATAGTTGTACCAATGTCCCATCCAGGCCCTTGGGTTGGGATGACATTCAAAACACTGATCTGCGAATCTCAGAATACATTGATGTTAAACACTGAACTCATGTCCACATTTTTGCAAGAATTCTTTCTGTTCTAATAACCAAGTTCTGACTTTGGGTATTTGCTGTCTGAATGTTAGGTGGTGCGAAGTTTGTGCTGCCGCTTTCGCTTGGTTCCTGTTTCTGCTCCGTCGAGCCAAGCTGACCCGCAGCCTGAAGTCTTGTTGCTTACAGTTTTAAATAAAGTTTGTAGTGTTTTTATTTGTTTTGGGTGAGAATTTCAGAAAGACGTCTTAAGTAAAGCCCGTCATGATTATACCGATTGGATACTAAGTTGTTTTAGTGTAGATTAAAACCCTAAATCCCTGGATGATCCTAACCCCAGCAAAACGAGTTTGCGTTTACACAAAGAAAACTCGGCCCATCGAGCTGCTCCATTACCTTTGTGAAAGCAAATACACAAAAAGGAAATTATCGTTATCTCATTGACCTGGGGTTGTCTGCCTTCATGTGATAACATGGCCTTAGATGCTACTTGTTGCTTTCAGAACGAGTTGAAAAACTTTTTATACAGATTTAAACTACATCACGCAATTAACTGAATGCTAACATAGTTCGCTTTAAATTATTGAAGTTCAGTCTTTAAATATACTAACTGACTGGGGTCTTGGTAGAATATTTTCTTTGAAAAAAAAATGGTTCTTTAACCCGTGTAAGCTTACACGAAATACAGTATGCCCGAATTTTAGACTCGCTTGTTTAAAACATAAAACAATTATTCTTTTTTATCGGAGTGAGATGGAAGGAGATAGTACGGGCTTGTGTTAAGGGGGAGTGATGGGCATGTTTTGAGAAAAGCATTGGAGTTTGAAGTGAAGGGAAAGAGGAAGCGAGGATGACGGAGGAAGACATAGAAAATGCAAGTGGAGAAGGAGAGCAGGAGTGTTGGTTTGAAGAGGGGGGATGCATTGAATCGAGCGAGATGGAGAGTGGAAGTTGGGGAGATTGCTGCCAGAGTGGGGTAAATCCGGCCACCCGGGGATAAACCCGGATCAAAATTGGAATGGATTGATTGATCGGTCTTGAAAGGTAGATTCTTAGAAATTCGTTGTATTTGGGGTTTGATAATGAACAAATTTTGGAGCAACTTCGAGAATGAAGCTCGAAAAAATTCAAGCTTATTCAGGATTCGAGCCCTGTGATTTCACTGATTTCTGTGCAGTGCTATTCAGAAGAGTGATGTATGTAGGCACATCTGGATCAGCTCAATTTGATTCTTATGTATTGTTATTAAAATCAAACACTACAACCGAGGTTTATTATTATTTCTGTTAACTGTGGTTGAGAAAAAAAAAAGAATCAACACCGCTGATTTGTTTCAGGTAGAGCTTGCGCTGTGCGGATTTCTTCCACTGTTCCTGGTAACCAGTCTTGATATCAAACAAGAGATGGACTTTCTAGGTAAAGTCTTTTTATAGAATCTTTTAACGACCTTCCACTGTTCCTGGTAACTAGTCCTAATATCAAACGAGAGATGGCGTTTCTAGGTAAAATCTTTTTATAGAAAAAGAGAAAGGTGTTAGCTAAACAACTTTGTACGGATTTAGTCAGATTGAGAGTTGAGACTGGGTTTGAGTTTTCTAATAAACAAAAACATTTCATAGATGAGACAGTCAAGTTTGTTCCTGCATTTTTGGAGAACTGAAAAAGAATTATGTAGGTTATCAGTGTTAGTGTCGTGTTTGTCAATGATGTGCTTACCCACCACGGAACTTTTACTTTTGTGTTCAACAAGGTGTTGATGTTAGTGCCGGTGTGCATAGCCGACAAAATCTGCATCACACAGATCACATTTATAATAATAGACAACGCATTGTTGATTTACAATCTTGGGCTTCCTCTCCCGTCTTTTGATGATTTGGCCGATCTTCTGGCTTATAAACACCGGCTCAATTGGCTTGCTTGTCAAACTTGATAGTTCTCCGTAAACATGGCTTTACTTGTGGAGTAGTAGGCCAGTGTTCGTCGACTTTCTATAAACCTGAGTTTCAATATGATGTGATGTTCTGATGAGACACATTCCAAGAAACTGTAGTTGGTTATCTTATTTAGTGTCCATTGTAAATTTGATCGCAGGAAGACATGTGTTAGGTTTCGTGTGTTTAAGTTATTTACATATTTACTTATATTCATTTAAGCTTGACAATGGCGTCAATAGGATGCTGAAACGTTCCTTGTATATAGTTTAAAACATTCAACTCCTCTAACCTGTTGAGGAGTGAACTCACATTACATATGTACATCACCTGCGAAATCATCGAAAAACGCAATTTGTTTTGCTGTATGTATGTTAGCGTCTGAAAATGTAGTTATAGTACACTCACAGAGACTTTTGCTATAGATCTACCTCTAGAGCTTGTACATAGAGTGAAGTGGGCATCGGGAGTGTTTAGTGCGGTAAGATCTTGCTGTTTTATCTCACACGTGTATCATTTGACTTACTTTGCTCATTATTAATATAGAGATCAAATTCTAGGGAGCTTTTATCATATGAGAATGCGTATTCTCTACAAAATCGTAGACAATTGAAATCAGCTTTCGACTGAATAAAATTTTCTTTTTACAGTTTTTGAAGAAAACAATTAATGGTATTTCAACATTAATCATATATTAAAATCTATGATGTAGTATATCTGAGCTTTGAAAGAAATGCAATCAAGATTTGATTTACTTATATATTTTAATTTTCATCTGAATGTCATTCAAATTTTTTTCGTTATTCCCTTTTTTCAGTTGCTGCTTGGTATCATATTTTACGGCAGTGGACTGACTGCTGGTCACGTGACATTATTCCTGTTCGTTAGTGGTTTGTTAGGAATCATTATCTCAATCTCTGCACGTAAGAAAGCATCCAATCAGGTTCGGTTGCCGTTTCATATTTGAATTTATCTCACTTTTTTCCAAAACGTGTCGGTGAATAGAGCTTCCAACGCCTTTGCCTTCTTCTTCTTCATGTTCTTCTTGTTTTTGTTGTTGTTGTTGTTGTTGTTTTTGTTGTTGTTGTTTTTGTTGTTGTTGATATTTCTCTTTTCTTGTTTTTGTTCTTGTTCTTGTTATTCTCTTGTTTTTCTTGTTCTTCTTGTTCTTGTTCTTGTTTTATATTCTTCTTCTTCTTCTTCGGTGTTCACACTAGAAAATTGTTAGAAAATCAGTGTCTACAGGGAATTTTTAAGGCAATAACCTCACCAACTGTCCCAACCACGACTTAAGAAACGTTGACGTTTTTCTGTTTCTATTTTATTGCTGTATTCTGTTCTATTCAATTGCATTAGTTGTATTAGGTTGTATATCTATTTATTTATTTTATTTTATTTTATATCGCTTGATAACACAATATTTTAATCGTTTTTCAGCTTTTTCTGCGTGGAATCTGTGTCGCTTTAATGCTGGTTTTTATGTGTGGTCTCTATACTTTGCCGTGGACTGTACAGTATCCTCAGACCAATCAGACGGAATCAGCAATAACTTATAGATTTGTGATCTTTTATTTGTATGCTTTGCTAAGTTGAAAGGACTTTCCGCTGTGTGTTGACATTATTTATTCGCAATTTAAATAAACTCATTCGTTTATTTTATTTTCATTTCACTTTTATTTTATATTTGCTGTGTGTGAAGTTACTGTCTGTGTAAGTGAGACTGAAGTGAGTGTCTTGTATACTAATAGACGATCGCGCTGGCCACACAATGAACGAGCGTCTATTTGTAAAAAAATACGAACGGAACTTCTCTAAACCTTTTAATGTGCAATCTGAGTTCACTGCATTGCACTGCGCGATACATGACCTCAAGAACTTGAAGCAAGAAAAATAACAAATAAATAGTTTTGAAGTAAATAAGTACGTAATTAAAATGAGCTAATTAAAATAGAATATTTGGAATAGAATGGAAATCACAAAAGGCTGTACATGAAGAAAGATTAAAAAATAATTAACGGAACAGGATAATTTTCGGGAGCAAATTGTAAAACATTAGGAAGAGAAGGAACAAACGTTTCAAAGTTGAGCACAAAGGATCGTCCAAACTGGTACTAACCGCGCTAGGCCAAGCAGGTCAGGTGCAATGTAACAATGGAATGAAAAACATTCCAGTTTGGCAATCATATTAGATTGCACATTTTCTATTAAAAATGAGAAGACATTGCATTGTATTCGTCAATAAAGAACGCAACTGCATTTTCCAGTGAAAGTTTTGTATAAACACTACAGATTTTTGTTGTTTTTATACTTTTATGGCAGAGTGCCTAGATGATTACTCAGAAATCATAAACGGGGGGTGCCCCCCGTTTATTAGGGACCTAGGAGTAGAAAAACTCAACCAGTATTTGTATTTTTCTCACACGTCGACGAGAAAGAAAGGTTCCTCGATTAAGTAAACATCTCTATCTAGTCAATGAAAGCCAGAAATCTGCATATTTCGCTTCATGTTCGCTACCTTAAAGCAAACCATTTTTAATAATTGTAAATCCGGTATTCAGTAAACCTAGCAAAGGGTTGTATTTCATTTTAATAAATCTCAAGCCAGGTTTCATATGGAATCAAACCTGTGACCTTCCGCAACACCCGTGCAACTCTCTTAGGAACTTAACCTTTTGGTGCAGTTCATGTTAGTGTGTCTATAGTGTGTCTATAAATGCCTTTCAAGTTAGTTGTCCATGATTTTGAAGGGAGGCGTTTCCACCGTTCGTCTGGTCTAGCACGTTCTTTGTGTGTTTTCCTTGACACCGTTGTAGCTACAAGTTCCAACTGTTTTCTCTCTCCTTGGGGGTATTGGAGGTGTTTCTTGTGTTACTAGCCGTGCTAGCCGTCATTTGTATTGCTGTGTCGTGCAGTGTAAAAGATGATTGGCTTAACGTTCTCATCGTTCTTCACTCAGCAGGTGAGTTGTTAAAAATGTTTTATTTGTCCACGATCACGAAGAAGTGCGATGTTTTTGGCCCTGTTTCATTTTCTAACCTTAAAGTTATTAAAATATTTGAATGATAACAGTATCAGGATAACTGTGACAATGTAAGCAATATCATTAATCTCGGATGAACTTTAGATTATAAAATAGAAACTTGTTTTTGTTATTTTATTAATAATAATAATTATTATTATAATAATAATAATAATAACAATAATAATAGTAATTGTTTTTAATATTATTTTTAATTCTATTTATATTAACTACGAAGTTTGGTTTGTTTAGGCTAGTAACTGTAGACTTTTATCAGACTTTGTGTTGGGATATTGATCCCGGTGTAGGCTGTCTTTCTGTCCGTTTTCAACAGCTTAGATATTTGTGACACAGCGACCCTCTAATTTATTTATAATTAAGATATGAAGATCCTAATAACTTAATAAATATTTTTGTATTCTACTTTGTTTTTGTCATTCAGGGTTTATTTTTTGTGAAACTGTTCTCGTGGTTGAAAACTTTTATCCTTCCTTTGCTGCACTGGGGTCTGGAATCATAGTATCTTACATTTGTTGGAGGTAATTACGATTAAATGGTAAAGCATGTTTACTGCTATTTTAATATCAGTCGACCTAAATAACTATCTTATTTTTTTTCAATACTTACCTACATGTCTACTTACCTGTCTATTGAGCCACCTACCTATTTTATGTCTACTTATCTGCCAATTGGTCCACCTACCTATTTTAATACTTAGCTACGTGTCTACTTATCTGCCTATTGGTAAACCTACCTATTTACCTATTTCATTACTTACCTGCCTATTTGTCCACCTACCTACACCAGTATTTACCAATATGTCTACTTACCTGCCTGTTAGTTCAGTTCACCTACCTACTTCAATACTTCGCTACATGTCTACTTACCTGCCTTTTGGTCCACTTACCTACTAACCTACCTACTAAACTATTTACCTTACGACCTACCTAATACGCCAACCTACGTACCTACTTATCTACCTACCTGTTTATCATTCTACTTATCTACCAATGTTTGTACCTAATTAACTACCTTTTCTATCTATCTACTTATCTATCTACCTACTAAATACAGAGCTTCAACTTGAGACCTGATGGCTGAAAGGTAGAAATCTCAACAATCATGCTAACAATACCGTTACGTATACCTAGTTACGCATCTCACTATTTTTCAACCTACCTGTCTAACTACCTGTTTACCTATTTACATACGTACAGTCGTACACAGGGCTCCCACGGGTCATTCAAAATCATTAAAAGTCTTTATTTTGCTTTTTGCAGATTTAAGGCCTTGAAAAGATCTTAAATTTGCTAGAATCTCCTTCTGATGTTTTAAAAGGCATTATATATGTAATCCAAATGAAAGTGAGTTTTTCTTGTAGCCAAATCTTGATACAACATTGACGTATGTTTTGCATATCGGAACGGGACGTTCGCATCTTTCACGTTTTAGACCACCATTGCATTGAGTGCGCCACACCACTCTCCCGTTGACGAGACCTTTTTTGTCCTTATGCGGTTATAAAGTTTATATATTGTTGTGAAGGTGTGATCTTGTGTACCATGAAAAGTGTTTATTAGCACTGTTATCTCTTTAAGAGTTTCTTTTTCTGATTTTTTGTATTGGAAAATTGGTCTTAAATGTTTTTACTCTCAGCATTAGAAAGTCTTTAAAAGGTCTTAACCCTTTCAGTGCCAGTCAGTTATCAACAACCAACTTCTCCTTATATAACACATACAAAATATGACATTTGG
>JANCMA020160133.1:0-13943 GCA_024336925.2 Zoanthus solanderi
TTGGGGTATAAAATATGAACCGCTGATTAAAATATTTGAGTGGAGTTCCTCATTTTTTTTCGTAATTTTTATGTTGTGTCATACTAGCCTTCATCAGGTACCGATGGGTAGTATGGCTGGCCGAAATATTGTGTTATAAAACTTCAAATTCCGTTTTATTGGCTATTTTTTTTCATTTATGTTTTAAAAAAGTAGGGATATTTTGGGTAGACCAATTTTAAATTTGAGGTTTTTGGGGTATAAAATATGAACCGCTGATTAAAATATTTGAGTGGAGTTCCTCATTTTTTTTCGTAATTTTTATGTTGTCTGTTATGAGATTTTCGAAAGGTGATATAAACAATAGCGAACCGGGAAAAAAAAGAGGACCAAAGTTCACCCCTTTGTAACTTGCGCATGCGCCGTTTAAATTACCGCTGACGCGGTGGTAAAACCCGGCAACCTCAGTGGATGCAAGTTGATTGAGAATTTCCTGTGAATGTTGTGTTTGCTTCACATAATGAATATCACATTATGGACCAAAAAAGACCTTTCCTCTTGATCTGACTGACATGATCGAAAGCGCGGAAATGGTTCACCAATTGTTCTACAATGATAACATGAATCAATTAAGCATGTGAAAGAAACCTTCGATTCGCGCCTTCAACCCGATGGCGGTATTGTGAAGCAGCTAATATGAATGTTTTGGGATGCGTGAAAAAATGATGAAAGGTGTAACGAAGTTGCTGTTTTAGGGAATGGAGAAGACACCAAACGTTCCTGTTTATCAACGAACGGAAAGTGTTGGAAGTGTATTGAGTTTTGACAGAGAATCGTTGCGAACTTTCCTAGAAAACGAATCTCTAATCGACTTGAATGATCGCTTTCCAGAAGACACATCGCTTGACTTGTTCCGATCTATCACAGAAGATGAACTTGAACATGACTATGGAGTTACGGATCCAAATGATCGACACAGGCTTATGCATGCTATACTAAGATTTCGTGATGAAGATTCTGACGATGAGAACGAGGTAAATATACCTAGCATTCTACAAACGTTACTGACAAATGTAAACTTTGTAGTTGAACCACAAACAAAAAACCAACATTATTTCTAAGTTGAAGGAGTGGAATCTTTTATTACGAACTCGTTAATTCCTAGTTAATAGTTTTGTCAAGTTTAAAATGTTTTTTTTTGTTTCCATGACCAGCTAAAACATTTCTTTACGGTATTAGTCTTTCGAATATTGAGGATTTATTTCGTTCTCAGCCGTTCTTTGTAGGTGCTTCATTTCCGTTCGTTTGAACTCAGACAAATGAAAGCTGTTCTTCTAAGAAAGAAAAAAATTGTTATGTTTCAAAAAAATTCGAGGTTTTTGTTAGTTTCGTGGGCGTTTGATCACTTGAGATAAATTTTTTCAGTGATTCGCGTTCCATGCGTTAGTCTGAAACCTGACTCGTTCTCTTGAAGTTTGCTAAAAAAAGAACTCCTTTCGGAAGGTTTATATTCAAAATAAATTTACTAGATAGTAATTTTTTTGGAAAAAATTCAAAAAGCTGTTTAACTAAACTGAATTCCAAATTGTTTGCCAAGGCTGTAAGGCTGAAATACATATTTAAAAGTTACGAATAGTGTGGAGCAGACATTCAGGAATTAGCTGGCTTTTATGCAGTTTTACTGTCCTTTCCTACAGAATAACAACATATCTTTTATATGTGTCAACACTCGAGATAGAGCAATGATGTATTTGTTGAATTATAGAAGTTTTGTGTAGGCAAAGTACAGCAAACGGACTCCATGCCCAGGCTTATTATGCACACGGATAAAATAAACAAGTTATGAGTCATTTATAATATTGATGTGCTCTTATGTAAATTTATCTTTAAAGCAGCTTTGTAGAAAGCCGCTCATTATTCAAATACATTAGAGAAGGTTTTAAAGTATTTCTCTCAAGATTCAGTAACTAGAAGTGAATTAAAAAAGATTAGAAAAAGAAGTCGTAGCCACTAGTCCAGTGTTTATATTATGCAATGTAGGTATTATTTTGTGAATGTAATGTTATGGCTAATGCCTATGGCCATACGATGTAGCTTGTAAAGTTTTAAATTTACAGACATTCTAAATTATGGGGAGTTATGCCCATGTTGCAAAGGCAGCTCTATGGATATAAAGATAACAGGACATTTGTTTTGTGTTTCCAATCTCTTTTATCCCCCACGAAAATATAATGACGTCACTTTAAAGATTGTACATTTTAGTGTTGATCAAAAGATTATGCATGTTTTGAGGTTGTTCATTACTGTGACTGTATTTTTAGAAGTTGTTTATTTTTTGAATGTCACTAAATGACTTATGACCAATACTTTAAAATTTTCTTTTAATTGTAGGTTGGTAATAGTCTGCAAATCCGCATCATTTGTCAGTTTTTGTGAATTATAGTTACAGTTCTGCTGATAACTTTCGTTAATGGGAACCATTTATCTCTGTATGACTGTAATAACAGTTGATTACTTTTAGCGATTTTGCAGATCTAAAAAGAAAGTCTTTTCTGTGCTAAATGATAACAGTATAATTGGTTTGGCCTACAGAAGTAACCCATCAATTTAGAATATATAATTTCTGTTCCCTCTGGAAACTTGAGACCCAAATAATATATTATAACACACCAAAATTAAAATAATGTATATCTGGAATCTGCTACTTTCAGGAAGTGTAATTCATATGAATAGAATAGTCTTGTTTTTGTTCTGTATCTAGAAAAATGTAAATCAGATTCATTAACAGTTGTCAGTTTTGTAAGATCATGCTTTATGATAACCAAAAATTAATGAAGGGGGACTTTTAAACAAAACATAAGACTTTTAGTTTATATTTGAGAAAGAGAAAAAGTTTGTTGCATGGGCCACAACTAAATTACCACACTAATGTTAAATTTGCATTGGTTAAAAAGCCATTAAAAAAACCGTTAAACCCATGGAAGGATGGAAAATAGACAGTCGTTTAAAATGTGAATCATGATAATGATGACGGTTCATCTACTGTAATTTAGTATGTAACTTTATGCCAAAATTGTTCAATATGTATCATTTTTCTTTATTTATAATTTTTTTCTGGTAGAAAAAAAAATTATCCACAACCAAATTGAATGTTTGTTTTCAGGATTATGAAATTTACACTAGATGGATTGTTTTAATTTCTACATAGAAATATAGAAGATTTTTCTTATGATTATTGTTGGAACTCAAGACTGGGTTCTCCTTTGCAGTAATTATGTTTTCAATTTTTGTTCTCTATTAGGATTTTTTATTATATTAGTTTACCAAATTGAATGTTTATTTTCAGGATTATGAAATTTACACAAGATGGATTGTTTTAATTCGTACATAGAAATATAGAAGATTATTTAGGATTATTGTTGGAACTCAAGACTGGGTCTCTTTTGCATTAATTATGTTTTCTATTTTTTTCTTTTAGGATTTTATATCATATTGGTTGAATATAACTCATAACTTCTGGAAAGTCATTTGGTTTTTAATTTTCAAACTTTTAATAAGTTAACCTACAATCTAACATACACATGTTATCTTTTTGTGATGCTCTAAATAATTTGTATGTAGGAAATAAACTCTTAGGATTAAAATTATTATTAATAATTTTATATGTAGCTGACAAAGTGAACTAGACTGTATTTTACAAAGTTAGTAAATATGTTTCATTCTTTTAAATTAAAAGCAATGTCATTCGTTACCTTAGAAAGAAAATTAACAGAAGAAAAAATAGCATTCAAAATTCTAGCCAGGCCAAAGTAACTAAGTTAAAGAGACAGTATTTTTAAGAAATTTAATCAAGCTTATCTGACAAAGGTGCTCAATTATGCCAGCTGTGATGGCCTCTGAAAACTCCTGCAATGGGCTGGTTGCCCTGACAACCTATTGAACATACCAGTGCACTCTTTCCATGAAGGAGCGCAGGACTGTGTTATTGACAGAAATCGGGAATCAGAACCCTAGTGATTGACCACTAGACTATAGCCATTTTTAGCTCATTCATGCATGTGCATGCACAAGCAATGAACAAGTATTGTGGGAGTGAAATTTTAACGGAAGTGGTTGTAGACCAAAATTTGTGGATGGAAATTGTGGACCATAGTCAGAAGTGAAAGTGTCCTGCTAGCGTGGCTCCATGGTAGAACGTTTGACATTCGTGTGCATGGACCTAGACTGACCTTTTTTTTTTCTTTTTCTTAAGTTTTTCTTTTCTTTCTTTTTTTTTTCAGCTTAAAATTGCCTATAATGCCTTTTTCTTTCTTTTTAATACAATTTAATATTAAAACATTTGGAAAAAATTTACGTTTTTATCATTAGACTGTTTAATATTATTGTCCATTACATGAATAAGCTGGTTCTAAGAGCCCTTTAATTCAACATTACTTTTTTTTCTTTTATTTAGATTTTAGCTCAAGCAAAAATAGGAATTACTTTCAATTGGCAGTCTAAAGGTTCTATTATTCTTGTCAAGAGTAATTTGTTTCAAAAATATTGAAAATCTCATATTTTTTTAGGAACATTTTTGAGACCTGGATGTGATGGTTTCAGAGGTTGAACAGTTTTAGTAAAAAAGGTTTTTTATGATGCTGACATATGTAAACCATGATTTTCATTCATTAAGTACTAAATATGGAAGAAATATTTTTACTCTCTGACACTACCTTTGTGACTCTAATTTGTTTCTAGTCTGATCTTGATCGAAGCACCGATTCTCAGTCAGAAGTATTTGGGTCATCAACATTACCTCGAAACTTTCGAATCAATCGCCTGTCGGATGAGTTTACTGATGGGAGAAGAAGAAGAGACAGTTTTGGTTATTGTTCAGGCCGCTATGATGAAACATCCAACCTTATCCGCATGAGGGGAAATCCTTCTCTGGGTAACTCTGAACCCAATCTGTCTGGGAGCTGTGTAAGTAACTTTACTATTAATGATTCTTAGTAGGGGAAATCCTTTGCCGGGTATCTCTGAAGCCAATCTGTTTTGTAGTTTTGTAAGTAACTACAGTTATAATAGTTCTTAGGGGAAATCCTTCTCTGAGTATCCCTCAACCCAATCTGTCAGGTAGCTTTGTAAGTAACTGCAATTCTAATAATTCTTAGGGGAAAATCTTCTCTGGGTAACTCTAAACCCAATTTGTGTGGTAGCTCTGTAAGTAACTTTAAGTAAACATAATTATTACAGACTGTGTATTAGATTAATTCTCTCTTTTCCAGTGGCTTTTTTGTTGGACTTACTAGTTTATGTATTAGTCAAATTAAAACTAATTTGGGCAATTCTCATATACTGCAGTTGAAATTATCAGAGTACTGCATTCTGATTTTCTTGAAGATTTCATTGTTCCTTCCGTATGAATAGGGTTAAAATTTTGTTTTTATTGTTTTGTGATGTTTTTATATTATTCTTATTAAAGTTTAGTCAAAACAATTAATTTCAGTTTGTGCTGATATATAATTATTTGGGTTTTAATAACAATATATTGTATATTTAATTTATTTCTGTATGTTCTAGAAATTAATTCTTAGTTAAATAATTTTCATTATTTGTTTAAAGTTAAAAATTAATAAATTTAATAATTATCAGTTAATTTGTCTAAAATTTGATGTGTGAAGTTTTATTTTTAATTCATTTTATCTATCATGTAAACAATACAATACACCATGAATCTGTCATGTAATGTCATGTAATAGACATTCATAAAACATTCCTATGCTTGACTTTTCTTTATTTTTTACCTATGACTTCATTTTTTAGATATTACATGTTAATATAAATGGGCTTAAACATCAACTAGGCAGTAATATGAGTTTATAATATTCCTTTTGTTAGACCATTTTCGTGTACCAGACTGTTATGGCTATTAATGGAAATGCAATTCATTTGCTAATTAGTTTTTTTATGCTGAACAGAGTAACACAAACTCGACTGCTGAAACTAAATCACAACAAAAAAGTTTTATTAAAACCATATTTAGTAATGTCTATCATCATACCTGATTAAGTAAGAATATTGTTGAAAAGGTTTGTTGTAAATGTCTGACCCCATTCTATGAAGTTCATTGTCTTCAGTTTTTGTTTGTCCATTTTGAAAATACAACAAACATACAAAACACAAATATAAACTAAAATCTTGCCCTGATGCTTAGAAGATTGTTATCAAGTGTTGGTCAAGAGGTTCTGTTGATAAATTTGGCAGTGATGATAAGTTTTAAAATCTATTTCATGACTGCGTTTCAGTTTCTCAACTGTCACAGTTAATGTGAACCATAATTTTTTAAATCAGTTTTGCATGTTGATAGAGGTGAAATATTTTGATGGAAGCTGTAGTGTGATACTGTGTCAGTGATATAGCATTTTATGCTAAACATGGATTACTATAGAAGCAGTTGGCCACTTCATTCTTTTCTCTCTTATAAGGTACATATTCAATATACATCAAATATTATAAATGCTGAAAGCTATTTTTGTGTTACCAAAGGTTTGTTTTGCTGTTTGATAAAACCATCACTACTGTTCAATCAAATTCAGGCTTGTAGTTTCTCATTTTGGTGATTGTAATGTTAACTAACCTTGACAGGCCTTTGAGATGCAAGAATCTTTATTTAGCAGTTTTTCATGTTAAAAATCTTCACAGCATCACTGCATGTACATGTCTTAGTATTACGTAATCAGAGTTAGAGACTTTCAAGCAGATTTTCATAGGTTTACTTGAGTGCTTCTGTGAAGTGTAGCAAAACATTAAAGTTTAAACACATTTTTGTGCAAGGTCATGAATAATACCGTAATTCAGAAATCAATTCCTTTTAGAACTTAATATCCACGTGAAACTGATGTAAAATAATTTTAGTTTCTTAGTAAAAAATAGTTTTATACACAATTATTTTTTATTTGAAAACCTACAACAGCTGCTTTTGCTGTAGCCTTGTCAGTCTGTGTTAAAGTTACAGATAGGATAAAATATTAAAAACACATTTTTTTTTATCAATTTTTGATTTTTGTATAGATATTTAATTTTGATGTAGATACTATTTAAATAGTTATCAAAATTTCATTTCAATAACTTTTAAACTTTCCAAGTCATCATAAAAAAGTTTTATCTTCAAAAACTCTCCTGGGAAATCAAACATAGTGTTTACAAAAAAGATAGTGTGCAGTAAGTGTGAAACTTTGATCCACCTGATTAGCTCTGTCTAATTAGATTAGACTTTATTTTTAAAGAGGAGTTAGAATATCAGGAAGATACAACCATTTATGCAAATTTTTGTTTCATTTTTCTAACGTTATGGAAATAGAGGTATTTTGATAACTTCAAAACGTTAAAACTGTCAGGTCTAAATCGAACTTGTCCAAATTTTCACTGCTCATTAGCAATAGCTGGATGCTCAAAAGGGTGTGAGGGAATTTTTAAAAAAAATGTTTTGTAATATAATTATCTTCAAATCAGTTTGTGATTAGCTTATTTTCTTAAATTTTGAAAGAAAAGTGCTGTCAAATTTGAACCACTCAAAACCTTGAAATTACCCATTAAAGTATAACTGTTCAGTATTAAGAACAGAGGTTCTTTTTCGAATTTGTCTTTGAAGAGGGGAAAATTAAATTTTTTTTTTAAATTCTGCCATCAAAACAACAATATACACTTATTTTACTCTAAAAATAACTACACTTTTAAGGTTAATCATCTAAATGTAAGCCACAAGTGCAATTTTCCCCCTATCCTGTAACCTTAACACACACAGTAAACATAACAAAAACCAACGGCCTAAAATGTTCAGAAGGACACTGCTGAACACTTAAAATCATCTAGACTAATAAAATTTGCTTCCCTATAATTCATCTAAACCAACAAAGTTTGTTAAAGACTGTCTACTGTAAGCTAAAAATTTGTTCGTATAACCAAACAAGAATATTTTGCTTAAAATTAACTGATTGACAAAATTTGTTCAAAATTATCTATTGTAAATTATAATTGAAATGTTCAAAAATACCCAAACTTACAAAATGTGTTCAAAATCATATGAACTGTTTGAGTACAATCTTCTGAGAAAGTTCGCTTAATATATTTCTTGTTACCCACAACTGATGTTTATTTGCATTTAGTTTCACTCTACTAGTGTAATAATGCAAAATCCACTCTCTGATTGGCTACATTATTAGGAAAAGGAAAACATGGTACCAAGATGTGGATAGTGATTTATGATCTCTAAAGATTGATGTGATCTGGCACAAAATCGAACTGAGAGGAAGATAGTTTAAAATGTGAATGATGGTGATGGTGATGGTGATGATGATGATGATGATGATGATGTTGATGATGGTGGTGGTGATGATGATGATGAAGATGATGATCATGATGATGATGATGAAGATGATGATGGTGATGATGATGATGATGTTGATAAATATATTCCATAATTGGGCCCAAAAACAAAAAAGTTGTTAGCATACTTCATTCCTTCTTCACAACTGATTCAACCTTTACTCTCTTCTTTTGATTTAAAAAAACATAATATCGTTAAATGAAGTGATTATATTACTGTACAGTAATTAAAGATGAGGCAATTTAATTTTAATGAACTTATGTTTTCTTTTAGAATGACTTGAGCAGGCGTTTGAGGTAAGTTTTTTCATTTTTTATTGTATATTGTATATATGAAGAACTGTCACTGTTGTTAATACAATTATTCATTACGGTTGTGGCCCATTCACACATTTTTTGCTTCGGCGTTAAAATTGAAAATATATTAACTACTAAATAATAAATTGTGTATGGTAGTTTGTAACTGAAAGGACAGAAACTCTTGCAGTTCCTATGTTAGAAATGCAAATAATAATCCCTTAATCCATACCCAATTTTGCTTCTCTTAATCCTTTTATATAACTCGTACTGAATATCCTGGCACATTAGTTGAAGACTTTCTACATGTAAGACCTGAATTTGAGGTGGGAAAATCCACCTTGGCTGACTTACATGCTGGTCATGTAACTCTTTTAAGGAGGATTGTCAAAACAAGCTAAAATATTGTGTGTGCTCAAAATAATAATTATGTTTACTGTCATTTAGTTTCTCTGTGTTTAATTCAAATGTGCTCAATATGTTGATTGATTGAACTTGAAATGTATAATAACATATAACATTTTCCAGAAGTGTTTAAAATTAATTGGCTAGACTTTGTGGCTGCATTTTATGTTTTATTTTACAAAGTACTTGTTATTTCTAGTTAGTAATTCTGTACTGTCTTTTGCTGATAACCAGTTTCTTACTATTTCATAAGAGAATACAAATTAAAGTTAATACACATACTGTTAAGCTAAATTCTTTATGAGCCAAAATTTTATCAGCAGATAAACAAATTACCACAACAAACAAATTGAATCAGATGGACAACTCATACTATTTAAAAAATTAGATAGTTTAAATTTTGAAGGACCTGCCATATTGTAATAAAATAGTTTTTCTTCCCACCGTAAATGTTGTGACAGTTTTAGGCTCTATCAAGATTTGTTTCGTTGTTTGACCTTATCCACCAAAGCTACACTAACTCAGTTTTCCAAGTACCAACTGGCGATATCACTAGCTATTTGAACATTTTTGCTGGCTGGAAATTGGCAGAGATAAGTGGAAAAAAATAGCAGTCATTACAAAAACTCTTTAAGAAGAAATAGATAAAATAAAACGTGCTATCTACTTTCAGAATATCTCTGCCAACTTCAAATTTTATTGGCAAACCCTAAACATCTGCTTAATGCTATGGAAACCAAAGCTATAAAGCTCCTGCTACAATGAGCCACTAAACTCAGAAAGGATTTAGTTTTCCATCAAGAAAGAAAATTTTTCTAAGATGAATTTTTTTCATCAGCCAAAAAGAGTTAATAAAAGCTAAACCTAATTTCATATCAGTCTTGTCTGTGGGCAGGTGCAGTTGGCGTAGTTGGTAAGATCTCTGCCTTCCGGAAGGTCCCCAGTTCGATCCCCAGTTTTGCTGAGATTCGAATATCTGTGCAACCTTCTTTTCTGCCTAAGCCAACTCAGCCTTCAATCCTTCCAGGGTAGGTTAAATGAGTACCAGCGTCTGCTGGGAGCTAACCTGTGATGGATTAGTGTCCCGTCTAGGAGGAGTCAAAGACTCTCATCCTCTTAACACTACAGAAACTGGAGATAAGTGCCGGCTCTATGGGCCGCTGGGCTTGTAAAGGATTTAGCCTTAGCTTGTCTGTTTTGTTGAAGTTTTGTCTGTGGTGTGAATGTAACTAATCCCTTGATCATGAAAATCTTTTTCAGTACTTGTAATGTGAGTGGGAATAGGAAACAAGTCAGGAGTTTCATCAGCACCTGTCCAGGACCCCTCACTCCACCCAGGCCATTCTCTCCCTTTGGTCCAACATCACCAGCCTCGATATGTGAGTTTTACAAAATGAAATACATTCATAGCAATCATAGCAAAGGTGATAGTTAACTCTTTTAACCTCATGCCTATTGAGTGAGGAGATTTCAGAAATTTTTTTCCCTACTGAAATTGTTGTTTTATTTGTTACATACAAGTATTGTATATCAAATATCCTGGTTTATTATCAAAATGTTCCCACAATTCAGTGAGGGAGGGCATTTTTTTTACACAAATATTTAGATTCAATAGTTCTGTTGGCTACTAGTATCATCTTTATTCTGATGTAGGAACCACATCCAAAAAGAATTTTTATTTATATTCCAATATAAACACTAGCATGTGATGCCTAAATTAGAATAAAGATGGTACTACCAAACAGACTTGGTACCAATAGCTACCAAACTAAATGACACAACCATTTTAAAACAATCCAGTGATGTTACTTGTATGAAAGGGACTCAAGGGTTGTAATGGGCCAGTTGTTGAAATGTTTGTCACTCTGCCTATTGTTTTGGAACTTGACTTTTTTGTCAGTGTGCTGGCCAGAATCAGTGCTTGTGCTGATTATAAACTAGGATATTTTTTTAAATGGCCTTACAATAAAATTGAAATTGCATTAAACCAAAATGCAAAACTATAACCTTCAATTAATCTTGAATAGCATTGCATGCAATTACCTGGTATATAGGAAAGCTTAAGCATAATAATGCAAAGCATAGCATAGGTTATAACCTGGCATGGCATAGCAAAATCTTGAAAAAATATAGCATAACCTTGTATAGCTTGATTTGACCTTGTATAGACTTGTGTATCATAGTGAAGTAAGCTTAACATGACACAGTTAGGACAAACGTGCTAGTAGCTAACTTGAAGCCACTATATTGGGCACTATGGCCATGTTGGTAGCAGGCTTTACCCCTTTAAACTGCCATAAAAAATAATGATCCTGATTGCTAGCAGCCATGAACAGCTGTTTCGGCCTTTCTAGGCCTCATCAGCATGGCTAGCTAATAGTGTCCAATATAGTGGCTTCAAGTTAGCTACTAGCACGTTTGTGCTATCTATACTTGAGTTCATTTTTATAGTCACATCAAACAAGCACTGCACTTTTACCACGAATTATTTATGGTACATTTGTAAACAAGTTATCTACTAACGCACATGTATGTGAACTATCAATACTTGATGTTTATCATTTAAGCCACATTCCACAAGCATTACGCTTTTATTACAGTACTTATGTATCACAAAATCCACAGCAAGGGGGTTATTGAAAATGCGAAAAGCCATTTTAAGTAGTAGTTATTACTTATTCATTTAATTGATTTTGCAAGCGCTCTAACCATTGGTTGGTTTCAAAAGGTTCCAGTTCAGTGCACATGGTTGTCAGTTATACAAAAGAATCTCATTAGAATCTAGTTTGAATCTCAATATTTGACCTCCATCTGCCATTGTGCCCTATCCTCGTAGGACTTTGTGAAACCCAAGATTTGGGCATTCACTTTGCTACAATTGCCAAATATAGCCAAGTCTAGCACAGTCTACTTACAAGAAAGTTCTGGGGAAAATGTTGCAACTAAGGAAAGACAAAATTTTGTTCAGCAATTCTGTATACTTACACTCACCAGCAATATCCCACAGCTTGTCACATACAGAAGTAGGAACATAACAAGAAAACAAGTAAAAGAAAAGAGCAAAATAAGTTTTTATCAAATGGCAAGCACAGTTTATAATAAAAGCAGTCTACACAATGATAAATTATCAATGACTGTCACAGTGACAAAATTAATGCAATTTTAAAAGCACTTGTGACTAAGGTCACTGATATTGTCATCATTACAATATAATTTGAGGTATTAATTTCATATATAGTTGACAAACATTCGGACTTCAATGGGATTTTGATCCTTACTCTACAAAAATAAGCTTACAGGCCTGCATAACACTTTCACCAATTGAACTATGAAGCCACAGCTTCCATTGCACTGGGGTTTAAGCTGGTCAGTTTGACCAGCCTACAGGTTTTAAACAGTCTTTGTTGTGCTCTGAAGCAAGACAATCAATAAACTTCTAATTACAATCATTTAAACTAAACTTATAAAACCATCACTTCAGTTTGAACTACAAAATAAATTATATTAATACAAATAATAATAAATAATAAAAATAACATAGTGTTTATTCTTAAAGCTTTAAGCAGTTATTTACATTCAAATAAAAAAAATACTGAGTTTTAACAGCTGAAGTTCTTAGATAGTCTGCAATAGTGGCTCACAAATATAAAATTATAACAACTGTAAATGTCCTCAGTGAAGAGGACAGAGAACAATGTCGGGATCACTTCCCTGCTCTTATCAACGAGTGGGTGCTTTCAAGTTGCCGAACAGAGTGTTGAAAAACTGAACCTACTGCTTAACATCCTTATCTGATAGGATGCAAAAGTCTGACAATTTGCCGATGCTGGAGCAAAGGCAGCATTTTCTCAATTATGTTAAGTCCCTGAGTGTTGGTCCAGCTGGGAATCGAATAGTTAAGAAAATGGCAGAGCAAAATATTCTATTTTCAGAAGAATCATAAATTTATAATAGGCATACAAATAAAACAATTTTAAAATTCATGATTGGGCCAAAGTTTTTACCATTATATTATTTTGCTGTCAGAACAAAATAGATTTTTTTGGGCCCTGTAGAAAAAACCGGACTCACCAAGGGTTTTCATAACAATATCAATGCTTCCTTGAAGCTTGAAACTCTAGCTTTCAAGTGTTTCAGGGATTAAAACTTAAGCTGAATAGTACATGTAGTAGCCCAAAGGGACCAGTACTTATCTTTGCTTTCTATAGTATTTCGTGGATGGGGATCTCTGAATCCCTATGGAACCAATTGCTCAAAGGCTGGTTAACTGTAACCTTGTATTAAGCAATATTCAAGCAGCCATTTCATTTCTAGGAAAAGTTTAATTACAGTTCTTTTAAAACATAGTTCAAATATTTTATAGAAAAAATGTAAATCCCCAAATTACACCTAATTAATCCACTTCTGTAAGGTTTGGAAACAAGAACATAGGGTTAAAATTTAATCGTAGATTGGCACGAATCGACTTTTTAAACAACTGGCCTGGTTGACATCCTAATCTAGTAGAGCAGATTCTAGTACTGGGTTTTGTTGACCTTGAAAGGAAGGAATGCTCAGTCAACTTTGGCAGAAAGAAATCTCAGTGTAGCAGAAGAAAAAGATGATCTGTTGAAGTTTAAACAGGGCCGTAGCCAGACACAAAATTTAGAGGGGCCATTTTCAAGAAACGAAAATATTTCAAAGTTGGTTTGCTACAGACGCTTTTTATCTCCTGTTGAGAGGGTTCTCCGTTTTACATTATTACTATGCGAAAGCCTTAGCAAACCATTAGCTCTACTGAAGTGATATTTTCCAACAATTTTCTAAGACAAATTTCCTGCGCAGATTTTGTGACTTCCTTGGTCAAGCCCAGGACAAAGCCAATTTCTGACCATAATATAATAAATTTATACTGA
>JANCMA020160237.1:0-13937 GCA_024336925.2 Zoanthus solanderi
CTAAGACTACATAAAGAGTAATGACATGGGCACTAAGACTACGTAAAAGGTAATGCCACATGATTAAAGTTACCCCTTCAAGAAATATTTTAATACCAAAAACACTACAGGAATAACAGATTGATACACAGTATTTCTATTAAATTAGGTTAGCAAAATTTGAAGCCTTGTTACTGTTTTCCTAATTAAAATATAATAATTATATTATAATATATAAGTAATCACAATATTTTGTGCTCTGTAAAAACATGACACTTTTCATATTATCTATTAATCTTACAGGAATATTATTATATTTCAATAGACATTTATAGAATTTCCAATGTCATTAACCTTAAGTATGCATCTAAATTACTTTTCATTTGTGAATATTAATAAAGTAGAAAAATTTATTAATTTTTATTTATTCATATTGTAATTAAAACACATAAAAATGACAGCTGCAATACCTGTGACTGTGTCCATGGGTGAACTAACTAAAGGAGTCTTAAGTGTAAGATTTTTTGTAAGTGCTGATGTGAGATCCTAAAACCAAAATCATAAAACTGTAAATCAGTGGTGGGATTTGAATCTGGGAACAAAGAAGAACTGTCCTGACAGACACTCCTTGACAGCAAAAAGGACTCCAGGCTAAGAGGACAAGGCTATTAGTTAAGTCCTTCTAGACTTGTCTTGAGCAATTGCTGTCTATAGTCATTAAGTAACAATCCGAGCAAGAACTAGGTAGGTCAACAGCAGTGGAATGCATAAAGGTACTAATTGCGATATTGTTAAACCACTGATCTGATTGGCTAAACTTTAAAAATGGATCATATCTTCATATTAAGTGAGCCAGTGTATTTCTTTCCAGTTCACACATTCAAGCCTTTCTAGTCAAAACATTTCTCTTTTTAAACTTAAGAAAAATTCCATGTGGGGAACATTGAAAGTGAAAAGGTTTTCTTTGCCTTTGTTTTGGAGTTTTATGAGAGGCTAAAATATTATAGCACAAAAAAACATTGCTTTATAATAGAGTTTTACTGTTTTTTACTTTAAAACTATGTTGTACACAGGTTGATGTATTCTAAGTATGAAAACTTAAATATTCTGGTGTGGGAAAAGTGAAATGCCGCAAGAACAATGGGAGGTTGCTTAGTTCTTACACGAACCTTTACTTAAAAATAGTTCTTTTTTCAGGGCCAAATTTCAGTGAACTGGTTTTCAGTGGCCAGCTGTTACGACCTACTAGTGTAGAACAGAACGCAACCTGTTCAAGACTGGTTGTCAAGTGTTTTTTCTTTAATACCATGCACTTGCACGAAGGAATACAGTGTCTTTCTACTTGCTTCACCAAACACATGATGAAATACCCCCAACGGTAAGGCCTTTTTTTTAAGGGTGAAATGCATCAACTCTTAAAATACAACCTGTGTTGTTAAACAGACGTTGTCCTTGGTGCTACAAAATGTAAATAATTCAAGACGCATGAATTTAATTCAATCTTGTTGAATTTTACAACCAAGAATTACACGAAACGTTTTACTGGGTTAGCGAATTTGTCCATTGAGGAAAATAATGGTATCGTAGATGAACCTCAAAGCATTCATGATTAATAACAAGGATTGGTTTAAACTGGATTGAAGAAAGGGAGGACAGTAATGAGTTTACGGAAAATATTTACAACATGGTGCTTAGTTGGAACATTGTGGGGCAGTTTAGTAGCAACTGGGAATTCACAAAAACATCAGTTGAAAAATTTACATTCCGGTAAGCTTTTATTTTCAATTATACCTTCAGAAATTCTTTGTCATAAACAGGTGTTTAGATATTCTTATGGATATATACGCCACTAACAAGTAATGCATTTTATGCAGTAAAATAATTGGCTCTTTTGGTGTTCAATTTTACTTTGGCAGGCAAATATAACATTATTCTGGCTAATGTAGAAATTTGTCCTCGATTTTTGATGGGTGACTGACACTACAGGCACATTGAAATAAGGGGGAAAATCCCCATCTTTCCGCGGAGGGAAACGTTTTACCTTTAAAACTGGATAGGTGTGCTCGACGGACGATTTTGAAAATGACCCTAAAAGGCACACTTAGAATGGCTCACGTACTGATTTCAGACCTGAAAATTACAAGCACATTTAACATTTTAGTTTATTAAACTTAGGAGAAACAATGTGGATGTATTGTTGAAGTTAATGAATATTATTTTTGATATGACAGTATTTCTATCTGTATAATCTGTAGAAAAGTTCGATAACTGACTCTGAAAGTTACGGTGTCAATTCGAGACCATAAAAAGTACGCGAGGGTCTCTATTTGCGACCCTATAAAAGGCCCGCCGAGCATCTTAAGGGAGTTTACCCCCGCCCCCTTTTCACTCCTTGTGAAAAAGAAAATTACTTTTCAAGTATTGTTTAATCTGGCATCCAGTCAATCAAATGACACTTTGAAAGGTTTGCCGTGCAAACAAAGCCCAACAATAACAATAAAGTGGGATGAATATTGCAAATTAGAAAATAAGTCCGAAATAACGCACGCGCGCTCTGAATGATTTAGTTCCGTTTTATAAAAACTGAATAGAAATCACGAAATGACGTCACACAAGGCAAGAAAAGTTTTTAAAAAGGATGGAAGTGAAGTTATTTTCTAAAAAGAATAATACAGTATCCTCAACACCTTTCTGATGTTATCCTACGTCAAAGCGTTTTAAATTATCGTCTAAAAACACGCACGATGCTATTTTATCCCTTCAACCCAATCGTTCGCCGAGATATGTTCTTCCGGTACGCCGATTTAAACTCCTCTCCAAAATCGACACCACCTGATATTATGTGACTGTCTTAGGTGAAAGACAACTTATTTATAAGGCTAGCAGCCTACGAGATCTAACTGAGTTCACTTAAATATGCATATAATGACTTATTCTCAATAAAGTATTATTGTTATCTTTATAATTATTACTATTTTAAGTATCTTTATTATTATTTTTAATTATTATTATTATTATTATTAATTTATTGTTATATCTATAACTATTATTATGCAGGAACCAGAATATGTTTTACAATATGTTTTTTAAAAGAGCTTGAGCATTAAGTATAGCTTAAGCTATATTCTCTCATGGAGCCGGCGCCTATCGCCCGTGTTAAACGGATGGAAGTCTTTGTCTCCTCCTGGATGGGACACTTATCTATCGCAGGTTAGCTCCCAGCAGACGCTGGTACTCATTTACCTGAGTTAGCTTAGGCGGAAAAGAAGGTCACACAAATATTTAAATCTCGGCAGAGTCGCGATAGAACTGGGGAACTTGTGGTCGGAAAGCAGAGATCTTACCAACTGCGGCAACCATGCCCACCCATGTTTTTAAAAAGGTATGATGTAATGGATTATGTTTAGTGGAGATATTTATGTTCTTCTTCTTGACACTTTTAGGCTTCCTAAAGCAAAACTATTTACCGCCTTTTTTGAAACCCAGTCATAAACTTGACCAATCAAGCAACCACAAATTCAGAAGAGACGACGAACCACAAGTTGACAACGAACCTTATATAGTCCCGCCACCAGAATCCTTTGAAACAGGGAGTTTGGGATTGACAACAGATTTCGCCTCTCAACGGGAGGGTAAAGAGACACTGTTTGAAAGAACTACTGCACAGCTTGCTGAAACACAGAACCCCACCAGAAAACCTTCCACTGCTCCTAACCCAGGATTAGAACAAAACTTCAAAAGGGGAAATGAAAAAAACATACATCTTGATATCGACGTTGAGAAACCTAAAGCAAGTTCTCCCACAGTCCAGCCTTTTCTAAGTGGCCTACTTACTCCAGAGCCAATAATCTCTCAACCACAGATTGTGTTTGCCTCACCCCAACTACAGCCAACCCAAGCAGCACCGCGGGTGATTTTTGCCGCACCGGCAGCAATTCAACCGCCGGCTAGCGAGCTTGCATCGCCTCGAATTCTTATGGTGGCTCCTCCAGCTGCACAGCAAGTTGCTTATCCTGCCCCAATTCCACCTCCGCCCCCGCCACCCCCACCACCCCCACCAGCACAACCACCTCCCTCACTCCCTCCCCCGCCGCCAACACCAACCATCACTCCTGCCTACCCATGGCTGCTACCTTACGGCTTGGTTTCGCCCCATGTTCAAACAGTCGGTCAGCTTTCACCTCTATCTCCAGTGACGCTTGGCATGTCGCCAAGTCTACATGTAGGGTTATATTCAGCAGTACCCCCAGTACTCGGACCAATTACAGGACCAATGGTCAACTATGGGTCCGACCAGGATTTGCTAAACTCAATGATCCGGCTATTCTCCAATGCTATCCAGAGTTCTACGTTTCAAGTCCAGCCTTCGCCTCTAACCTCGGCTCTCATGGAAGCGGTTCTGCAGTCCCAAGCAAGCAGCCAGCCACCTCAGCTCTTAATATCAGCGTTAACAACAGCGCTCGCGCAGAATATGAACTCTAACACTGATAATCATAAACTCGTAGACGCACTAGCTGCAGCTTTGATGCAAGCACACTCAAAAGTATCCCAGCAAGGGGGGTCATCTCCACAGTTGAGCCAGCCACCACCTTTGCCTCCAGTACCTTCGATTCCCCAGTCGCCTCCACTGACACTGGCAGGGTCCCCAGGATCTTCGCCACTAAAGGCCAGCTATATTCAAGATTATCCATTCCAAACTAGCTCTCAAAGTAATAAACCACTTCGGGATAACTCTAAACAAGAACAATACCTACAAGGACAAGTTTCAACTTCCCAACCTATGAAGGTTTATTCATCAAGTGTTGAAGTCGTAGACCTTAAACCGAGTGTAGCACCAACGCATTCCAAATATTTAGATAATCAAGAGGTAAATATAGTTGGCAAAGCAGTGGCCAACGCGTTAGTCAAAGCCGCCAAGCGGCTTGCTCGTAAAGGTTCTTTCAACAAAAGAAACAGCAATACGAGACACAAACATTCATATATTGAAACAATGGAAAAAACTGCGCGCTCAATTGTTCCCCTTTTAATGCCAAAACAATCGCGTTTTTCACAACACAAAAACCATGTCATCCGAATCCCTCTGTTAATGTACTCTTTCTTTATAAACAGAGCAATGCACAACAGAATTTGTTATTATAAACAGTTTCAATGCAGAAATTCAAGATGTTGTTGCTAGAAGCCGACTTCCAAAAAAGATTTTTCATACCAGAATCTTTATATATACTCGTTTCAATGGGTTTTTTTTTCTTGCCTTGAGATAGGTATATCGAGGCACGTAAATTCGGATTGTGTATTAGTTGGGAATAACAAGAGATTGCAACAATATAAACATTTTATAAGCAAAACAATTTTAGTTTTTGAAAGATGCGAGAAAACCGAAAAAAATACGTTTTCATTTGGTCCATGATTCTCACTTCAAATGAGACTCAGTTTGCCTTAAACCCGATTCACACGGCTAGCTATGGCCGAGTCAAGACCAATCCTTTGTAAACACTGCTGGGTTCGACCGGTGATAAATCCAGCCTTTCTCCTGGTAGGTCGAAGCTAAGGTCGAAACTGGGTCTCCAAATTCTGGTTAGTTTTCATTTGAGACATGCGCACTTGCTTGTTTAGTCGGTGTGCATACTCAAAAGGTGCACCGAACTCAGGCTCCCTTAAGCATGCTTGTCGGTTTCCATTCGGGAATCCCAGTTAATATTAATGCAGATCAAGCATTGGCGAGATAATGCCGTATGAAGTGGGCTTTAGAAACAAGTCTCTTTAGGTTGCCCGCATAGTAATGTACATTTTAATGAAGAAGTTTCCACTTTCTTTTTTTATCCTACTTACAGCGATGACTAAAAAAATTTTACCGTCAGGTTAGCCTAAGACGAAGGACTAACGTCCGAAACGTCAGTAAGTATTCTCTCTTTTTTATGGTGTAGAATTTACATTTTTATTACTAAATTGTTTTTATTTTGCCGAGACTTTCGTTTTTCAAAGGACTGTTCGCTACCCCTTCAGCAGTTTCAGCAGGTTGCATCAGAGATTAGAGGTGTTCTGATTATTCTTGACCCTCTCAAGCAAATGGGTGCGGATCTCAATGGAGAAAAAGATACTCTAGCTCTAATCCAGGATATGGATTTGGACTTTATTCTTTCAGTATTCTCTTTGAAAATATGTGCTTTCCATAATTTCAGTTTTTACACAATATTTTTACAAAATGGAAATTAAGCAAGCTTTGTGTGATCTGTAAATTATCAAAATATTTCCTGAACAGCTTTTGGGAATTTTTTTAACCCCCTCCCCCTCTCCACCATTCTCTGAGGGACACTAACAAAGTCCAGAAAAGGCCATTCCGAAATTGCGTGGGGAACTGGGGCGAGTTTCAAAGTTTACCCAATCGATATTTTTTTAAATTAAGAATTACATTATTATTAGTTAATTAATTATGCCAAAGTACGTATCCTCCTTCAAAAGAATGTGGGGTATCGAATGGTCCCATTGTATTTTCAAGTGCTCGAATTGCTCGCAAAAATTACATTAGTGCTCGCTTGCCCGCGCACACAACATTTTTGCAAGTGCTCGCATGCTCGGATTTTAATATAAAATGCTTGGTTGCTCATATCTCGCTGCTCGTCAAAAAAAATTTGCAACTGCTCGCATGCTATATAGCCAAAGAAACCTCGCCCTGCTTGCCTGCTCGCCAGTGCTCGTCAAGACCATTCGATACCTCTAGAATGCACAAAATGTTCTCATGCAATTCGTTCTTAAATTTATTTTTTAATAGTGATCGAAGATCTTGCGAAATACTGTTCCATATTCTAGCACCGATTCGAGAGAAAGAACTTTTTAAATGTTCTGTTCTTGAGTGCTTAATATAGAGATTACCTGTTGTTGATGATCTAGTATCATAATGGTATATACTTTTGCAGCTAATCTGACACCAAAACATAAAAGATCACGTCGAGAGTTGTCATTTGACCAAGTTTGATGTTTTTAGGGTAAACAGAGACCAGATTATGGTTCCAAATACATACAAACGTATCTAATGTTGAGACAGCGTCCCACAAAACTATATAAACTGTTAAATTAATGTTTTATCTGTTTTGTAACAACTGTAAAATCACATATTCACCCACCTTTTGGAGGAAGCTGAGATGAAATTCAAGTATGCTCGCCCATTTTTAAGAGTAAAAAATTTAAGAGTGGCGACATTCCATGCTAAATCCTTTTTGTCGAGTACTCATACTTCGGGAGTCACCACTTACACTTAAATGAACGGAGAGAACTGTTTCGGTTTCAGAATCAGTTTCTTGACAGATATCGGTATTAGACTGGCGAACATCGTCAAATAAAAAACGTGGCAAATATGGGAACTTCATAACTGGGGCAAACTCATAATCCACGCAAACTAACCCTTACCAAACCCAATTAAGACTTCATATGTTTTTTAAAAATCGTTCTTTAATCTATCACTCGCTTTCTTACAACTCAAGTCTGATTTATATTACAATGTGATTTGTCTTAGGTCTTATATTTGGTTTTATATTAGGTTTTTGAGACACTCCTTGCACTACCTCCTTGTACTTCTGTAGGTTGAATACTTTATCAGCGCCGGGCGTGTATATAACTTGTTTTATCAGGGACAAAAGGGTATACAATCGAAGACTTTCTGCCTTTTCCGAAAGGAGGCCTTTATTATATATGTCGCTTGTATGTCATACCCTTAATGCAGGTGTTCTTCAGCACCTGACAGGGGAGACCTCTGCGTGCAGATCAAAGCCACGTACAACCGGCAGTCTCCGTTTTGGTTGCCTTAAAATAGAAGATACAATCTTAACAGAAACTGACTGAACGCAAGAACATGGAAATGATCAAGCTAATCTTGGCTTCTTCACAGTGGAAGACTTCGATTTAAATTTACACCTTCTTCATTACTTCTTCTTTCGTCTCTTTAACATCAACAGAACTTTCCAACTGGGAATTTCTTCCACATATAAATGACAATGACAATGTATTCCGTTGAATGGGATTTCCGATGAACAATTTTTACACAAGAATAATTGCTGTAATTGTAAAGTTTACTTTATTATATTTATATAAACATAGTTCATGTTTTAGATAATTCAATGTTTATATATAGGAATACCAAAATATAGTGTTGTTGTTGTTGTCCTTTGCCCAAGTCTTCATCACGCCATGGGTTAGACTGCGGCGAGGCGCCAAGAAAAGCTTTTTATATACAATTACTTGTTCAGTGAACAGTGTCGTGATAGACTGGCAATTTATCTTCACGATCACTGAGTGAAGCTGAAACGAAAGTATTGGCAAAAGGACTTTAAAACTTTGCAATAATATCGACTTTCGTCCCTGCGACAGAGATTATTGCTAAAGTTGAAACCACTGTCAGAACTCTTGATGCTGAAACAGCCGACACCGTTCGCCAAGTCACTGATAACATCCTAAAAAAAAACACGACTACGATCCCTAAGAAAATGCGGAGCGCCCTTAAGTCTCTCAAAGAAGACCGCTCCGTTATTTTACTGGCTGACAAGCCAGGTTTTGGAAGGCCTTAATTATCATCGTAAAATAATCTTTTTGATAGCGAAAGGCCCATATATACCGAACCGTTGACAAAGATCCGACAGACCGCCTCTGCCAAAAACTAACCGAGAAATGTTTGGCCTTAAGACGCAGCGATAACCCAGGGGCAGATCCAGAAATTTTGAAAGGGATGGGGGGCACCTTACAAATTAGTCTTTTGAAGGGGAGGGGCACCATTCAGATTCTGATGTCTATTAAAGGGTTATTTTAAAAAATAGATCACGATTTTTCCCAAAGGGGGGCACAGGCCCCCCAGGCCCCTCCCCTAGATCCGCTTCTGATAACCTACATGAAAACACGTACAACAAGCTGAGACCAAAGCACAAACAATCTCCTAGCTAGGATATATGGCTTGCCTAAAATTCTCAAAACTGGATATTCCCTTGCGCCCCGCCCCATTGTATTTTCCATCAGTACATTTGCATATGGTTTATCAACTCGCCTATCAAGCAATATTTTTCCTCAACAGGATTAACTAACCGTACAGTTCCAAAATCTGCCAGTTTTGTACAAGAAGTCTGCGGCCTGACAATCCAAAAACACTAAACAATAGTCTCCTTTGATGGTGAGTCATTGTTTACTAATGTACCTCTCAAAGGTGCCATACAAGCCGATATCACCTTAATAACCCGCACAAGCCTTAAGGCCGATTTAAACGGTGCGATTTTCGCCTATGATTGTTGTATACAACACTCTTACAACATGAATTAGCGGTTGATTTTCACGCGCACGACATCGTATACAACAGATAAAAAAGAGTGTACAATTTTCGTACAGACACTACGACGTTTCCTTCAAAAACACGATAACCGAACCGTCTTTAAGTCAGTGACAACGTTAAGGAAACATTTAGTATGTAATAAGGACTCTGTCCCCAACGCAAACAAGACGGAATTGTGTATATGATCCAATGTTGTGACTGTGACAGCGTTTACATCGGGGAAACAGGAAGAGCGGCACAAGACAGAATAAAAGAACATGAGAGAGAAGTCCTTTAAATGCTTTATATGTAAAATCCCATCATTCATTCACCATTGACATGAAATGAAATTTACATATGCTTGGGTGGCTGATAGGAAAAGTTATCCGAGTGCAAACAAGCTATACTATAACTGTACGGGTGCCAGACACAGGAAATATGACTGCCTGTCAACGACGCGCTGCCAAAAATGTGTATAAAACAGGCTTCCATCACAGCTCAATCTGTGATGAGAGCTCTAGCCAGGTGTTTCTAGCGAATAGGAAGGGATCGGTGGTGTACCCAGTAGTTATCATAGAAGTTGAGGGAATTACATATAAAGCGTGATTAGACACTGGACTAGAACTTCATATGCATCCGAAGAACTGATCAATCGCTTGAAAAGAAAGGCTGACCGTAGTGAGCGGAAGCAAATTGAAATTACAACCAGTCAGTAGATATGTACAACGTGCAGATATCTAACATAACGAGAGATTTCAAACTGTCCACGACTATGAGCAAAGTTGATAAAAGTGTATAACAAACCCACAATATGCAGAAATTATTAGACAGCACTAACATCTCGAAGGGGTAAAGATGGATGACGAAGACTCAAAACCCGAGCTTCCCATCAACGTAATTCTTGGAGCTAGTGAATATGCGAAACTGATGAGAAACAATGCTCCGAAAGTTGGAAAACCAGGTAAGCCTGTGGCAGAGCTGATATCCTTAGGCTGGATCATCATGTCCCCAGGTGCAGAAACCAGCTTAAACAGTGTATACCTGACCAGAAGCTCATCGATGGACTATGAGCAGTTATGCAGCCTTGATTTAAAAATCGATGAATAACCAGGGAGCATAATTGAAAAGTTAAAAAAGACGTTCTCTGGTAAAAGTTTTTAAAAACACTGAGCTTTCGATTGCCAGTCTGCAATCTTTAAAAAGTGCAGTATAAACAGCGGAGGTAATTTACTGAATCCTGACACACTGCAATTACTATCCAGGAAAACAATAATTCTAGCAGCTGCCAAGACAATACTCAATTTTATTGTAGTCTTATCCATGTTATTAGCATTTTATTGTCACACAGTATTTCTTTCGTATCATTGTATTTATTTGTATTCGCTTGTTATTTTCTCACCTTTTTGTACATATATATTTTTACCTCCGCTTTTTATACTTCCTTTTTTAAAGACTGCAGACTGGCAATCGAAAGCTCAGTGTTTTTAAAAACTTTTAACCAGAGAACGTCTTTTTTAACTTTTCAGCCTTTATTTGTTAAGGCTAAAAGATAGCCCAGCAAGCGATTAGCAAATAATATATAGTGAGTTCCAAGAGCAACTAGTCACCCCAAAGGATGGCATGAGACTGGCCTGTTGTGGAAAGCAGGTCATTCACCATTAGCAAACAACCGAAACGGAATCTCAGATGACAAGCCAATCTAGTGAGAAAACTTGAGAAATGCCCATACCCCTTAGAACAGTACAACCGTACAATCCAGGACCAGTTAATATAAAGCAAGGAATAGTTGAGATAGCGAACAGTTATTCAGAAGGAAAAAGAGAAATCTATCTACCTCACAAGCCAGCGATAAAAGAACTTGCAGAGAGCACAAAGATGCGAATTGTCTTTGACGCATCCGCCAAGCCAAATCAGACAAGCCCTTCATTGATTGCCTAGAGACTGGGCCACCACTTCAGAATCTACTCTGGAGTGTGCTGGATAGAAATAGCGCTCTCTGAAGAATTGAAGCAAAGATTTCCGCAAGTGAGAATTAGAGAATCAGATCGTGTTGCACTATATACGCTTCCACTGGATTAAAAACAAAGACACCTCTTAGGTGGAAACCCTGAGGTTTACACTAGGTTTTGTTCAGTTGCCATTTCTGCTTGGCGGAACAGATGCAGCACTTTGAGAGTCTGAAAGATAAGTATCCCAAGGACGTTGGTTCGGAGATAACGAAGAGCCTTCACTGGTGGGGATACCACAAACCAGGTGTGTGAGTTGCAGTAATAGTGTTTCGAGAAGGAGGCTTCCAGCTCGATAAGTGGCACTTCAATGTGCTACAACTGGAAGCGAAATCAGAGTTAAGTGAGGGAGAGCAAACATATGCTAAGGAACAGTTGTGTGTAAAACTCAGTGAAGCTTAGTGGGGTTATCCTGGGATAAGGAGCAAGATAAGTTAGCCGTTACCTTCCCTAAGGGCCGCCTCGAGACTACTGAGAGAGAATTGTTAAAGGATTTGGCATCAATTTTCGACCCGCTAGGAGTAGCAAGCACCATAGCCCTTGTGGGAAAAGTATCTTTCGAGAAGTCGATCTGTGACAACCATGGGTGCACCGCTACAAGCACAGTTGCAGAAACAGTCGGATAAGTTCAGGACGTATTCTGTTTATCTTTATCTTGTTTAACTTAAATATTAAGTTTCCAAGATGCATGTTCTTCGGAATTGTATTCATTCTTTAAATTACTTAATGATCGAGGTTAAAGTTCTCTGAAGTCTATATATACATTTCATGAACCAATAAATGTGATCGATCTCCATATCGTTAGCGATATCTCTGGAATCGGCACAACAGCGGCAGTATCAGTATACGCAGTAATCTATCAAGAGACAGGCGTTAGCCAAGGATTAGTTCCAGTAAAGGCTCGCTTAGCAAAAAAGGGTTTAACAATCCCAAGGTTGCAACTTGTATCGTTGCAAATGGCAGCCATTCTTGTGGTTAATGTGAGAAATGCCCTTCTCAACATTAATAATTCATCAAGTTAAAACAAAAAGAAATCATAACCGTGACCATGGTTTGGAAATGTGATCTTAATTAGCATGTATTTTTACGATTTTATTTCTCCGTTTACTCCTTAGTTTTAGTTTCAATTGAGAGGATATATCAAAAACTCGAGACAGTGTTTCATCACATTTCCAAACACCTCGAATTTCGTAAAAAATACTCCGCTGTTCGTCGTATTTTCAACTCTCTTCTCAGTGTTTGGAAATGTGATGAAACACTACCTCTCGTCCTTGATATATTACTTGAAGGATATGCAGTAAGGTGCGTGTACGGATGGTCAGTTAGCAAGGTTGCACTGTACTGGATTGCTGGTAAAGGTAATTACAAACAGTTTGTCACTAACCGAGTGAATCAAATCAACACCAAGGATTACATTGAGTGGAGGAATATAAGCACTGAACAGAACTAAGCTGATGTGGGAAGTTGGGGGAGCCAGGCTGATGAACTACCTAAACTCTGGCTAAAAGGCCCAATCAAACTGGCTCTCCCAGTCTGAGCTGTAGCCAGAGTTAATACAAACTGAGCCAAACAAGGAAACCGAAGCGGAAGCAAAGGCAATCAAGGAAGTGTTCGGAGTAGCCTAGCTGAGGACAGCTGTTGCAGAAACTCCTACAAAGATTCGACTGCTGGCCGACCGTTCGTATCACTACGTGGGTAGCAAAGTTTATTCACAATAGCAGGTCTAGGAAAACAAGCTGGCGGTCAGGACCCTTGACAGCAATCGAGATTAACACACAAGTCAAAGGCTGGGTTTCAAAGTCTGGGTGTCAGTTTCAGGAGGATAAACTGGGACTCAACCTACAGCAGAATAGCCACGTTGGTAGCGAGCTTTACCCCTTTAAACTACCATAGAAAATAGTGAGCCTGATTGCTAGCAGCAATGGACAGCTGTTTCGTGTAGTAGAACGCCAGGGCTTACCCCTGAATGGGCTAGCTGCCTTCGCTAAATCTTGTTAGCAGCTGTTTTGTGTAGTAGAACGCCAGGGCTTACCCCTGAGCGGGCTAGCTGCCTTCGCTAGATCTCATTAGCAGCTGCTTTGAGATTTCTAGGCCTCATCAGCAGGGCATAGCTAGAAAACAGGCTCAGGTTCCCAAAACAAACATAAGTAATGGTAAAAGCGCAATGCTTGTGGGATGTGGCTATAAAGATAAACTCAAGTATACATAGCACAAACGTGCTAGTAGCTAACTTGAAGCCATTATATTTGTGCCTAGTCTACCACCCCCTCCCGCTTCATCAATAAATATCACATTTATTTAACAGCGCCACTCTTGACTGTTTTTATATGAACAATAGAACATCTCGGGAAACTATATACATTGATTTGACCGTTCTATTATCTTCTATCAACAAAAATAATAATCTCAGAAAACTATATACAGCAATTTGCTTGTTGTATTCCATCAAGAAATAATCACTTCCAAGCAATGTATTATTCGGTTCGGTCGAAATGTAACATATATTATCTGGTTCTCAGATGAAATTACGGTCAGAATCTGTAAATGTAAAGTTATTCTTGCGAGTCCCAGTTATACTGTACTGAGGTTCCTGAAAAGGTAGGGGGGGGGGGGTGGGGGTACCATTTCCCAGTTTATTTTTTTCCAAATCCAAATCCCATTTTGCA
>JANCMA020160342.1:0-13935 GCA_024336925.2 Zoanthus solanderi
ACTTCAAACTCCAACGCTTTTCTCAAAACATGCCCATCATCCCTCCTCAATACATGCCCGTACCATCTCACTCCATTTGCCTTTGCCATCTGAACCACTGCTTCCTTAAATCCCAACATCTTCATTAGGTCCTTTGTCCTCTTTTTCTCCATCAGTTTTGCACCACACATTGCTCTCACTATTGCTCTCTCAGTCCTTCTCAAAACTGCCATTTCATTTTCCCTCAAACACCATGTCTCATTCCCATATAACATCGCCAATCTTACACAACTTCGATAAACCATTCTTTTCGTCTTAAGCGAGAACCTTTTTGAGTTCAGCAACTCCCCGCATTCCCTGAACTTCACCCACCCAATTCTTGCTCTTGCTGTCACAGCTGCCTCGCAACTACTGCTTGCATTCACCCTATCCCCCAAATAACAGAAACCTCTCACTGTCTCCACCTCTTCACACTCCTCCATCGGTTCCACTAATCTATCATCAACTTGCTTGCAACTTCCACACACAAAATCTCTTCCCAACCTCTGGTCACCCTCTTTACTTTCGCGCATCTTCCATGGAATTTCCCACATTTCACACACAACACTGAATTTGTCATTACTCGCTTCCCACAAATACCACACGGATCTACCTTACTTACAGACATTTCACCTTCTGCCCCACTCACTACCACTTTTGTTTTCCCAAGGTTCACCTTCAGCCCCTTGCTCCTGGTAATGCTCCTGGTAATGGGCTCCTGACAAGAGCATTGGTTTCCTTTGACAATTATACCCATCGCAACTACACTTCAGAGCTTCAAGCCAACAAAACTTTGCCAACCCACACCAGCCACATGGGAGATAGGAAACAGATAAAAAATACATGTACTCCTCGTACAAGGTACAGTATCTTTCCATAGAAGTTTTTGAAGATCAGTAACTACAGGAAGAACAATACAAGAAACAATAAAAGAATACAAAAGCACTGTCTGCCTGGCTCAAACTCAAACTTCCACAGTGTCTGAACATGCCAACAAGACCAGCCATTGCTCCGACAGTGATTCTCATTGGTATACCTGCAGAATTAAAAGACCATTCAAATCAAGTTCCACCCAAACTTCAACACGGATAGCTTGGCTGGATATCATACAGAAGCACATCAGAGGCCAAACCAATCACAGAATATGTAGGTCAACCATGCACAATCACAACATTGACCACTCACAAGAGTATACTGTTAATACAGGTGAAGTGCTACAAAAGTTGAAACAAAAAACTGTGTTATATTTAATATGAGACACCGAGATAAAAATCCCATGGGAAAAAAATTAAGTCAAACAGTTATTAAGTATATTATTTGTTTTCAAGGAAACTTTTTCATTCTTACAACCTTTCACAGTCAAGGAAGGCTTACTTATTCTGCCTGCTACCGGTAAAATGTAATCTTGTACTACCTGCTACATTAGGACTGGTGGGGCTCTTCAGTCACAAAGACAGCCCACCTAGGGGAAGGAAACCCTGATCAAAAATCTCCAATGCCTTGTGGGAAACCTGGTATTGGAAAAGCGTCTGGAGTAAACTCTGAGGAAAAATCAGCCCTGCAATCCCTGTATTTTTTTGCCTCTGAAAAACCTTATGCGTAGAAAAGCAGAAGAAATGCCCTCAGTCCCCAGCAGCCTTTAAATGGGCAGAAGATGCTAATAATCTCTGGGTCTCAACAAAATGAGGTTAGGAAGGACATGCTCAGACTGGCAACAGTGAATGTAGGTGCCTAGTCGGGAAGGAGTAGTTTGAAAGGAAAAGGGTAGATATCGGATCTCTACAAGAAGTTAGGTAAAGGGGCCAGAGAACCAGAGTTTTATGGAGGTGAGGAAAAGTACAAGTTTTGGTGGAGCGGATCATAGAAGGGCAGAAAGAGAGTAGGGATCACGGCAAAGATCTAATACTGGAGGTGATTCAAGTTAAAAGATTGGATAGATTGACGAAAATTTCACTGGTATGTGAAAGGAAGATTTTTCACGTTTTTTCAGTATATGTTCCACAACAGGGTAACTCTGACGCGAGAAAAAGAGGGAGTTTCTTGAAAAACTCTCAGATAATATACATGATGTCCCTTAGGAGAATCTTTTGATGGTGGCAGGTGATATGAACTGAAAGATAAAGTGGAAGGGCTGAAATGGGGAGTGACCGAACAGATGGTAGAGCAAGCACTGAAGAGCACGAAAGTAGGCAAGGCACTGGGGCCACTTGGGGTCACAAGTGACCTTATAAAGGCTGCACGAGGAACTGGAGTGAAAGGGCTCTTTCAGGTTTGTGTATCCATCGAACAGGAAGGTGAGGCTCCAGAGCAGTGGGGCAAGAGTTATACCATACCAATATATAAAGGTAAGAGATATGAAGGTGTATGAGAAAACCCTAGATAAAAAGCCTGAAGATATTGTGAAGATTGTCGAGAAACAATTGGGATTCCAGCTAAGTAAGTCAACTGTGGATGCAATTTTTGTATTACAACAGTTGCAGAGAAAGTTTGAAGAAAAGAAGAAAGAGATGTTCCATATCTTTGTTGATTTTAGAGAAGGCTTTTGACTGTGTGCTTAGGAAAACCATTCAATGAACTCTGAGTCAACAAAAAGTACCCAGTGAGTATTTCACAGCACTTGTTATGGCTTTATATAGCAATGCCAAGTCAAGTGTCAAGACTCTAGCAGGTACTTCAGATTAGCTTAGGATAGAAGTGGGAGTACATCAAGGATCAGCACTATGTCCCTTACCATTAATGGTGGTGATGCAGGAAGCAACTAGAGCAGCAAGAGGTAAAGGATTATGGGACTTGTTGTATGCCGATGATCTAGTACATGATAATAGCTGAAAATGAAGAGGAGGCAATTAAGGAATCTGATGTATGGAATAGAGAGATGGAAGCTAGGGGATTAAAGGTAAACATAAAAAAGAGGTTGAGATGGTTGGGTCACGTAAATCGTAGGAATGAGAATAGCATACTTAGGAGTGGGAGTGGAAGGTAGAAGGCCAGTAGGTAGGCCAAAGAAGACCTGGAGTAAGGTAGTGGAAGAAGACATGAGAAAGTTAAACATCACGGAAGGTATGGCAGAGGATAGACAACAGTGAAGGAGACACATATCACGTCTAACCCCAGGAGTGGGAAACTAGGAATGTTAAACGAAGATGGTGATGATGATGACACTCTTGAATACTGGGAGTGCATTATTAGCCTTGTTTTTGAAACTGCCTTCCCAAATAATCAATTCCCATTACTTTTTCTGCACATTTAAGATTCAAAAACGGTTCAAGGTAAAATAAGTAAATAAACATTTACCTTAACACAACAGCGGCCACAAATTGCTTAATTAGGACTTTTTTTTAAATTAATTTTCAAAAGAGATGTAGAATGTATTAGTATTTACCAACTCCTTCTTCTGGCATCATACATATCCACTTTGTTTGGATGGTCTACAGTCCACTTCTTTGCTGTAAACAAACATAATCAAGCTTTATAAAGAAGGTGAAGAATCCAATCAAAAAGTAAAGTAAATACATTTCAATATTTTATCTAGCTTTTTGTGCTAAGCAAAATGAACTATAGAGTTAAAGGAGCTAGTTGATCTAATATACTACGAATAGTATTAATTAGTAATAGTATCAAACAAATACTTCATAAGATTTTCATTTAAGATGTTCAAGATCTATACAAAAGGCACTAGAAAACAACCAAACAAACAAGTTGGGCATCATTTTTAAACACAATGAACTAATCTTATCCACTGAGTCTTTGTAGATGAAATAAAAAATAATGCATATCAAGTGGAGACAGGGAATTTTTACAATATTAATATAAAACATTTTTAGTATACACCTACCAGGAAACATTCTAAAGAAGCCTGACTGACTACCATAATACTGCCATGTCAAGGACGGATCTTGCTCATAGTTCCTTTTGAATACTTCATCCAGAGCATCTGTCCACCTTATGCCACTTACTACTGATGGCGCTGTAATATATACACCAATACAAATTATACTATTAAATAAATATACAATAGTGTTTTCATTTTACAAAAAAGAATTCAAAAATTCTTAACTTTTAAATTATTCTTTTTGACTCAAGAAACAAAATACAAAAATTGCAATAACGTTTCAAGTAGCTGCCAACTTTATAGGCTGACTGTATTATTACATGTGTACATATAATATTATGGGCTGACTGTATTACATGTGTACATATAATATTATAGGCTGACTGTATTACATGTGTACATATAATATTATGGGCTGACTGTATTACATGTGTACATATAATATTATTGGCTGACTGTATTACATGTGTACATATAATATTATAGGCTGACTGTATTACATGTGTACATATAATATTATAGGCTGACTGTATTACATGTGTACATAATTTTTTTTATAATCATTTATATGAAGCATAAAATAAAACTTTATTGAGATTACAAAATAATTTTTCAAAGCCTTGAGTTAGGATTATTGCTTTCCTTCATCTTTGTTGTAAAAACAACTGTCTCTTATGCATCCATTTGCACACAGCTTTAATAGTACAGCAGCATAACCTCGTTTAGTAAATCATAACTACAACTTACTCTCATTGTAGACATCTGTAGGAATGTGAACACCACTGAAATCAGAGTTGACCCTAGTTTCAAAATTTTCGTGATACACCAACAGTGATTCATTTATAGTTTTCATATTGTGATACGGGTGTGACTGCAAAATGAATGAAGTAAAATGTCAGACTACTAACTGATAAGTATTAGGAGCAATATTTTGTGGAATACAGCATGGCTGCAAATTACTAATCAGTCATTGGTCAATAACCATGCAACCACCCCTTTTTTGACTGACTAAAATGTTGTAATTATAGTTGGTCATCTGATTGACTGAACCAGTCAGTTAGGTATAATAACTGTCAAAACATATACATCATATAATATTTAATATGTTGTTTCACAGTCTCGCATTAAGCCATTGCTTGTCACAAAACATAAAAAATGAAATGAAAAATGAAATGCTAAAATTTGATGTTTCACACTCTGCAAACTATGAAACATTGAATTTTAGTGTTATTCTTCATTCTAAGGACTCTCGACCAAATTCTGAAATTATTCCAGCCATGTGACATTATATGACATCACTAGACATAATTATACTTTACTTTGACCAACCAATTTTTTCTTGGTTGGTCATTTGACCTTCATACCAAAAAATAATTTACAGCCTTGATAAAGCTGTTATTTTTCTTTTTTTTTGAAACAACTTGACCTACCCTTTAAACTGGTATGGCTTAATGCAAGAATTGTAGCAAAAGGCAGGAGGGAAATATGAGCTATCTACTATCTGTGGAAGTCCTTGGAAGACAATGCCAATTAAGGATTTAGATAGATGGATAAAATAAAACAGGGTTCATGCACCTTCAGAATTTCAAAAATTCAGGGTTTTTCAGGGCAGTTTTTTTGTTTTTTCCAGGGATCTGTGTACCCAGAATGAAAATAATAATGTTTGACACAAATAACTGTTTAAACAACTTTTTAATAGTTAACGTAAACATTTAAAAACAGATCCTCTAAACTGTAAGAAACTGACAGACAAATATTGGTGAAGTGAGTTCTGTTATATTATTTCTACATTCTATTGTACCCAGTTCCTCAATAGGAAAAAGTACATTGCATGACAACTTGTATTTATTGACCTTAAGATAATAATGATATTCAAAACTTAAGTTTAAACTCTTGATTGTTACTTGAAACAAAAACCTAAAAATGCATCATTTGGAGAATTTAGTTAATTTAGTCAATAAAATTCTTTTCAATTTTCAGTTCAGTTTTCAATTCCAGGGTTTTTCCAGGGCTTCAAAAGATTCCCATGATTTTCCAGGGTTTCAAGGGCCTGTACAGACCACAAAAAAAGTTCAACCTTATTGAGCCAATCAGCGACCAGTACCTTTTTAGAGTAAAACATATATGAATTAAAACTATTGTATATTTTAAAGCATATACAGGCCAGATAGCTAGGAATTTGTTATATATAAACATATTTTGTAAACGAAATGAATGCATTGACATATATTTCACTTTAGTTTGATTAATATATACGTTTATTTAGTAAATTGTAAACTTCATGTACTTTTGTATATTCATTATAAAAAAATTACACGCACTGGGCACCCACAAATTGAATATTAAGCTTTAAACAACATTATTAATCCTTAAACTCTAAACATTAATGTAGGAATGCATTTAATTATCAAATTAAAAAATCATTTCATAATAATTGCATTCTTAATACTTACTAGATAACTATATTAGATTACATATATACTAGGATGTACAAATCACATATATAATATAGGATTTTTTTTGGAACCATAAATCATGATATATATTATTACACTGATTATATACTTACATTGATGCTTCTGTCTAATGTTACATTCTGTTGATACTGATGGTAAGCTGTCTCTGCTCTCTTAGAAAGGAACTAAAATGGCAAACTGCATTAGCAAATGCATGATATAATGAAAAATATTAATATATGCTTTCCAATAAGTGTAAGATGAAAAGTATTAAGCTAAAATAATTGTTTTTATACTTCTTTTACAGTAACTGTTTCCACTAAATTTTATTACACGCAAAAGTGATAACTGTTCTTTTTTAATTTTTTTTATCATAGAACATTTATAAAATATTTTTTTATTATGAATACACTGTACCAAGTAATAAGTAAATATAACTATTTATTTAAGTACTGTACAGGGATTGAGAAACCACTCCCCCGGTCGCCCATGGAGAGCAGATTTTTGCTCGGGCGAGTGAATTTGCTAAAAAATCACTGTTCGTTCGCCCGGGTGGCGAGCAAAAAATTTAGCTAAAATTTTCTCACTTATCTTTCAAGTGGCACTGTAAATTATTTTGAATTGTCTGATGCAACCGGACGGTGCTCAAGCTGACCTGCAAATCGAATCTTGACGAAAACTTCGAAAATCATTGTTCTCCCACTGGGCGAAGTATCACAATGTTTTGTTTGTCAGCAAAGTGATCATCGAGACAATGTATTACTAATTTAATCACAAACAAACTAATGAAACCCTATTAAAAAGTGCTAATGTACTTTGCGTCATACAACACTCTACTTGAAATATCAACAGACACTAGTTTAGTTTTTACTACCGAGCAAAGTAGAATTCTTTTGTTTAAATCATGCACAGCTGAAACAAAGACCAATTCTTATAAAACATTTTGGCCGCCAAGTTAAATCAATGTCAGCCTCAATATTTCTTTCTAAAAATTTCACACAAACGGAAAAGCAGCAAATCGGATTAAAATAATATATAAACACCTGCAGCAGTTTATTATGAATTCAAACCGGTCAATCTCATTCATGAATTGGGTTTCTTCAATTTGTTGAACAGTGCATGGAGTTTTCAGCGGACAAACAACAGTTTATACTTATTGAAAACTTAATAGATTCTTTATATCATATTCTTCATCAAAGTTGATGGCTACTTTAATAAAAATTAATCTTTACATTTCCACGAGCGTTGTACACAGTTCAAAACAGACAAACGAACACACGAAAAAAACCTTTCCTTTCATTCACTGAGTTCATTCATGGCCATGTTTGGAAATATTGGAGAATAAGAACAAATTTAAGAACAATTTGAGGCTGCAATCGCCAAGAAATTAAGAACAGTTCAGCCTCAGCCGAAGGTTACTCAGCCTTGTCACTTTTTTTTAAATTAAAATAACCCTAACATCATGAATTTAAGAATTAAGCCTTGATTTCTGTTGTACACTTACAGGGAAAACTCTTAAGACAAATGTTTTTAATTTTGAATTTACGGTTCATTATAAATAACACACTCATTTGTAACTTCTGGTCTCTGTTGCATCATAATTTTTGTAACTGTGGAAATTTATGGAACTAAATTTGACTTAGAAATACAATTGAAATTATTACTATGAAAACAAAGTCGGGCTCCTAGATTGTTGGCCGGGCTTCTTAATATTTCACTTACAAGCCCAGCTGGCTACCTCTCAAAAACCCTTAGCTCAATCCCTATTACCGCATCCCTGAGCACAAGCTGTTTGGTGACTGCAAGCCATTTTAGTCTTACTGGTGTAATATGGTCAAATTTTTACTCCCAGTGACTATTCTCGCAACAAAGTTTTGTACTGACTGCAATTTTAAAATGAGTTTTTTGAGTTGTGCTGGCCCAAACCGACGAACAATAAAACAATTTACTAAACACTAAAGAGTTTAAAATATTCATCAACATTGGCTCATCAAATAAGTGTTTAACACCATTTATCTGACACAAGCTACTTGTACATTTCGAAACTTGATCATTCACATGTTCATTGAACATCAGATGCGAATCAAGGACTATCCCCAACTCCTTTGCTGAATGTGATGGTCGTATATCCTTCCCAAGTAGAGTAACTTCAAAGTTATTTGGTATGTGGGCTAACATTTGGGAGTTCCCAACAGCAGGAGCTTTGTTTTATCTGGATTAATCAATAGGCTGTTGAACAGCACCACGCGGCGACTTCCCGCAAGTTGTGGGTTGGCTGGGCAGCAGCTGTGTCAGCTTTCTGAACAGGAAATGATAAGAACAACTTGGAGTCGTCAACGTAGCTCTTAAGGGAGCTCATATGGGGTACTTCTGACAGATCGTTTATATATATGTTGAAAAGGGTCGGACCTAAAATCGACCCTTGAGGCACACCGTGTGTTACCTTGCCCAAATCTGAGAGCTCGTAGCCAATTCTGACAGACTGACTTCGGTCTGTCAGGTAACGTCTGAACCATTCAGTTGCATCTCCAGAAGTACCCAATGATCGAAGTTTCTTAAGTAGGATTTCATGATCAATGCTGTCAAACGCCTTTGACAAATCCAGAAGCACCAAGGCTGTAATCTGCTTCTGATCGATCGCTTCGCGAATCGTGTCTGTCATGAAGATGTTAAGTGTTTCTGTTGAATGATTCTTCCTATTGCCATTGTGATGTTCCGTGAGAGATCTCCTATGCGTTATATATTCAGTAAACTGTGAAAGAGCTGGCAGAAGTGACGGTAATTGTTGGGAATTTCATGGTCTCCATCTTTCAATAAAGGCACTACTTCAGATACTTTCCAAGCTGAAGGGAAAACAGATGTTAATAGTGAACTGTTCACGATGTCAGTCAGAACTGGCAAAATAACTGGTAGAGCATCTTTTACTACAGACATACTCAGTTTGTCCTTCCCCAGGGCCTTATTATGGGGGAAAGATTGAACGATTTTCTTAATTTCAGCTGAAGTAACTGTACGAAACCGAAATTCGTCTGATTCATGGTCTGAATGATCTGAATGGCATAGTGGGGACACGTAAGAAGGAACGTTATTTACTGCTGCAAGGTTCTTTGATTCAAAAGCTGCCCGGACACCAACTGTTGAAAAAAACTCATTGAATTCATTGGCCAGTTCCTTCATGTCCTTTGAATAAACTGGCTGCGATTTCTCTGTGGGTGGAATACAATTCCTGATTACTTTCCATCTTGCACTGATAATATTATAATTTTTAATCTGTCTCTCAACATAGTTTCTCTCAGCATCAAGAAACGCCCTCTTAACATTGTTTCGAAAATTAGGATAAATCTGCCAATCAGCTGCCGAGCCTGTTGCACGAGCATTTTTGTTTGCTCGATCTCTTTTTGCCATAAGTTCTTTAATGTTTTTATCCACAAACGGGCAATGTCGCTGTCTGATTTCTTTTTTCCGTATTGGCGCATGACGGTCTAACACGTGGAAGAAATGAGCAATAAAGTGATCTAATTTTGCATTCACATCATCGATTGACATAGTTTCATTCCAGGGGATACGCTTTAGGTCATCTGTAAAACTGACAGGATCATAGCACTTATAGCTCTTTGATACGATGTATTTTGATGGTAGTTTCAATACTTTTAATTTCAAGGTTGTGTAGACTAAATAATGATCACTGATACGATGTTGATTTTGTCCACCCCACTGTTGGAAACAAGCGTGGCATTTGAGGTCATTATCACGTCAATTAAGGTTGAGGATTTTTCAGTAACACGAGTTGGCTCTTTAATCAGTTGGGTAGAGTTCACACTGCTGCAAAAATCCAGAAGAGCAATTGCTTCAGGGTAAAGAGGCTTTAACAGGTCTCGATACTTGTAACAAGTGTACAATTGGTGTACGGGTGAGGTCAAGAGGCTTTAACAGGTCTCGATACTTGTAACAAGTGTACAAATGGTGTATGGGTGACATCTGCTCCTTCTAACTTCACTTCTGTCATCCAGTTCCGCTACCAAAGTGGCCATAGTACCCAATATAGTGGCTTCAAGTTAGCTAGTATCACGTTTCTATACTACAGTTAGAGTTAGAAGGGATTGAACTTGAGTTTATGATTAATACTTGGAGCAGATGTCACCTGTACACCAATTGTACACATGTTAGTATAGGTATCAAGTCCTGACCCTGGATGACAAAACTATAGTTAGAAGGGATTAAACTTGCATTTACACTTGATACTTGGAGCAAATGTCACCTGTACACCAATTTAAAGTCTGAAAAAAAGTTTTAAGTAGGAAGTCGGCATAGCTTAAATAAAGATTATGGAACACTTACAACGGCTAAACTGAAATAATTATGGTGGAAAAAAGGGCTGAACAAGAGGTGTTTCTAATCAGGGATTAAGATTTCCATTATTTTTCTGAAGTGGCCAGCTACAACACAGTGAATTCTTTCAGCAAGGCATATCCTAAGGTTTTTCAAAGCCTAGGAAAGCCTGAAGGCAGGTACTCTACAAAATAACTACTCTGAAAGAGAATGCACAGCTGTATTGGCATGTACAGTGTACTGTCAGTAACAAAATACATTAAGGAGGATGTAGCCAAGGAGTAAAACTTTACACATTGTTGCACCCCCATGGTGGTACACAGTGGTGACCAACAGCAATGGCTACCTCATATCTACAGTGCCACCCACGATGAAGTTTCCCTACAATGGCGAGTCGCACATCTGAGACACATAATCACTCGCCAAATTGGTGGCAGGTAAAGTGCAAGTTCATCAATTATACATACGAGTATATTCTGCGTAGACTGCAAATGCAAATTCTTTTGTTAAGGGCTGTACTATTTTTTTAAAGTTGACTGACGACCGTCTGACATGTCATTGATAAAAATTTGCTTGAGCATCTATGACAATAATAATTATTATTATTGTCACTATTGGCAAGTAAATAATAAGTTTAACTTCATGTTTCTATCTGGCTTCAGTGGTGAAAGTAAAGTAGACCGTGAATTCTAAATTAAGATTAACTCTTTAGACTGATTGTCACTTCACTCAACAAGTGCACATTCATTTTTCTGAAAGCAAAACAAACAAAAAAGCTTCAAACTCTAATGCAATTGCATTCACAACATGATTTAAACATAATGCATTTGATACAAAATTTAAATTTAAATATAATAATTATTTTAGTACGTCTTTTTAAAAAATTGTACTTTGCTAGTGAATTGCAAGTTACGCGCACTGGTGAAATGAAAGTTCTGCATTAATCATTGGCACGTATTAAATTTTGGCGAATGCTACTGAGGCGTGAAGTTGTCACTCACATTTTATGCAACTCACCCGCGTGGGGAAACTTCATTGCGGGTGGCACTGTAGGTGGATCTTACCACAAAAGTTCAAATGACATCATTCAGCTTTTCTTACCTTAACATCATATCCTGCAACAACAAGTTGACCATTAACATATGCATTCCCACTTGAAACAACAACTTCAGTTGTGGACTATAACAGAGATGAAGATCTGTTACTACAACTACTAATACAACTACAGTATAATACTACTACTACTGCTAATAATAATAATAATTTGCCGTCACACCGAAGGAAGTTCCGATAAAAGAAATCCTTACTTCTGTAGAGCAAGGCATAACCAAATTACCATCTGAGCTTAAAGGGGAAATCAGGGCGGATATTTGCAACGTTCTCAAGAACTCAAAACCACCAAAAACAAGCAACATCTCCCGTGAGGAACGCTGTGCCATGAATCGACTTAAGAATGACAGTGACATACTTGTGCTACCGGCGGATAAGGGTAACACCACGGTGGTCATGAATTGATCTGACTACAGAGAGCAAATCACATCTATGCTCCAAGACAACAAGACCTACACCGCGATCACTGACAGAAGACGAAACCCTACTACCAGCACTACAACTGTTCTCCAAAAGAAACTTTTTGAGATCAAAAAAGCGGGGAACCTGTCCGATAGCGAATAATTTAGACTAAAACCTAACGACCCTGGCCTGGCAGCATTCTATGGGCTACCTAAAGTCCACAAGCTGCAACTAAAATCCGCCGATGATCACTACACGCTGTCAGAACCATCAACAAAGATCCCGCTACGACCTATTAACAGCGCCGTGGGTTCACCTACCTACTATGTTTCACGTTATTTGGCTGGTGTGCTTAAGCCGTTACGCTCCAATGAGTACTCGATAAACAACTCAACGGAATTCAAAGAATTCATCCAGTCGCAGACGGTAGGGCCTGACGAGGAAATCGTTTCATTTGACGTTGTTTCACTATTTACCTCCATCCCAGTCCAGCTAGCTCTGCAAGTGGTGAACGACAAGCTCCGTGTCAACAACAAATGGCAGGAAACAACAAATCTCACCCACGATCAAGTAATGAGCCTGTTAAAATTTGTGTTGAATAACAGTTATTTTGTCTTTGAGGGGACTCATTACCAACAGATTTTCGGTTGTGCTATGGGCTCGCCAGTCAGCGCAGTGATTGCCGAGCTGGTTATGGAACACATTGAGTCAATCGCACTCTCAACTACTCCCGTGAAACCACGCTGGTGGCGCAGGTATGTTGATGATTCAAGCGCTTGTATAAGATCTAATGACCTAAAAACCTTCCACAACCACTTAAATTCCATCGACAAAAACATACAGTTCACATTAGAACGAGCCTCACTGACTGACGGGAAAGTCTCCATCTCATTCCTGGACACGAGCATCTCCGTTCCACCTGAAACGGGCGGCCAACCCGTACTGCAGGTATATCGAAAAGCCACCCACACGGACAAGTATCTGCAATTCAGTTCACATCATCCTGCTCAGCATAAACGTTCCGTAGTGACCACACTTATGGCACGCGCCGAAACCATCCCGTCGACACCGACGTTAAAAACGGAAGAGAAAGCCCGTGTGCGCAATAGTCTCAAGTTGAATGGTTACACCGACCGGTTCATTGACAAAGCATGTGAACCCAAACGAAACACCACTCCCCTTGCGGACAGTTCCAGCCAACGAGCGACGGTCATCCTACCCTATGTCCAAGGTGTCTCAGACCAGATTAGACGAACGCTGAGAGCCTACAACATTGGGACAATATTAAGACCACAACAAACCCTGGCCTCAGTTTTCAAAAAACCCAAGGACCGTCTGGAAGAAAAACGGATCCCTGGGATCGTGTACAAAGTCAAGTGCCGTGATTGCCAGTTCACCTACGTGGGCGAAAGTAAACGCAGCTGGAACTCACGCGCTACGGAGCACGATCCAGCGCGCGCGGCTAGTCGAGAATCTGCCATCAGTAATCATGCACACACCACCACGCATGATATACATCCGCGCTATGCCACCATTCTGGAGAGACATGAGAGAAACTACGATAGACGGCTTTTTCTTGAATCATTGCACTCCACTATAGATAAGAACTGCATTAATGAGTATAAACCCTTCCCGAACTCCTACCGGCCACTTTTAAAATTACTAAGAAACTGACTTATAGTTGTTTAAATTTGCTAGCCTTACATTTACAATTTTTTAGCGTGTATGTAGTTTTTATTCCAGTTCCTTTGTATTCTTTTATTCTTTTGTTTGTTTGTTCACGTTTTT
>JANCMA020160440.1:0-13935 GCA_024336925.2 Zoanthus solanderi
AGCCCGGTTTGCCGGGATCCCGGACGGTTGTTACCGAGATCTCGGCAAACCGGGCTGAAAATTTTCCATGTAATCGCTCAACCGGGCCAGCCCGTCTCATGTAATCGGGGCCCAAGTTAAGTCTTTTGACTCTAACAGCAGGATCTGTTTCACTCCGTGACTCACAGCAATTTATCTTTATTTTGCAAGAGAGAAATTCTAAATAGAAATACTACACAATAAATTTTTATGTTCATGATGGATCTCGAAAAACCTTGACGACAAAAACAGTAATGAACTATGTTACTTCAATATTTTCTAGTTTCCCTCTTCCTCCCAGTGTTAATCGAATTAAAAGGCACCTGTCGTGTTTTGCTATTGTAGCTGTCTACCGAGTTGGCGTTGCACCATCCACTGACCAGGCCGTCTACTCCGGGAAAGAAACTACTAACTTCCGTTCGAGGTGATCTAACTGTCGCTTTAAAGTGTGCCTGTAACAATTTTAAGATCTTGACAGTAGTATAGGAATTTCATGGAAATTGAAAAGCGTAAATTAAACTTCTTTAATCCTGTGCATTTCCTAAATTCCAGATGATTTTCTTCAACCAAATACGACTACTTTCAAGTCTGCTTCTTCAGAACAGGTATTGTTTCATTATTTTACTAAAAGTTTTTTTGTAATTTATAATGATGTTCTAAAAGTAGTAACTATTACTACTGTTTCAGTATTTAAGCAGCAGCAGTCAATATCTCCAGTCATTGCATTGTATCATCAGTTTTATTTTCGGTCAAATGGGCTGAAATTATGAATATATTTTCAGCGCTGCCATTATCCTTCGTCCAAGCTGTTATCTGACCGGCGGAAAATATGGTAATGATTATGTACCGGGCGACTTTATTCAGACACCTGTGATCAAAGAAGGAACAGATATAAGAATGTCAACAAAAGTAACTGGGCGTAATGAACCTTCTTCGCGGTTATTTGCTTGGTTAAAGCAGTCGTGAAAGAGAAACCTTGAAAACAAACTTTCAAACTTTGACGGGATTCGAGCCCGTGGTTTCTGCAGGTGCAGCGCTTTTACCAACTAATTTTTGAAGCCACAGTTGCGAGCAAGTCATTTTTAGTGGGCCTAGTAATGTCACTCTAAGGTGTAGAAGATTATTAAAAGTTAGTTTGTGTTGCAGCGTAAGCAACTCAAAGAAGCTGGACGGGAAAATGTGAAAGCAGTAAAAATAATAAAACTGAAAACAGACCAACATTAGGCAGTGAAGCAAGTTCTTACTCGCCTTTACTACAGGGGACTCAAATCGTCTGTTGGAGAGTAACGGCAATGATTCACAAGATGTAAGAAAGAACAAAACAGCGTTTGTTTGAAGTTTAAATTTTCAAGCTGCCATTTTATTACGACGAAAAAATTTGAATCTCGGCCCGGACCAAGACAGATAACAGGCAATATGTTTTTAAAAACATTATCAAATACAAGTTTGACTTTTCCAAATATTTTTTACTTAATAATAACAGTTATATTAAATTGATGAAAATATCTTGTTTTTATAAATTATCTTGTGAAGTGTTGCGTAATCTGTTTACCTGGAATAGCGTAAAAGAAGCAATACAGAATTTATGCTTCAGCAGCATTGCTGTATTAGTATTATGGTAGCAATGCCTTATTATTATTATAGTAGCAATACCTTATTAGTATTATAGTAGCAATACCTTATTAGTCTTATAGTAGCAATACCTTATTAGTCTTATATATAGTAGCAATACCTTATTAGTCTTATAGTAGCAATACCTTATTAGTATTATAGTAGCAATACCTTATTAGTATTATAGTAGCAATGCCTTATTAGTATTATTGTAGCAATACCTTATTAGTCTTATAGTAGCAATACCTTATTAGTATTATAGTAGCAATACCTTATTAGTCTTATAGTAGCAATACCTTATTAGTATTATAGTAGAAATACCTTATTAGTATTATAGTAGCAATACCTTATTAGTATTATAGTAGAAATACCTTATTAGTATTATAGTAGAAATACCTTATTAGTATTATAATAGCAATACCTTATTAGTATTATAGTAGCAATACCTTATTAGTATTATAGTAGCAATATCTTATTAGTATTATAGTAGAAATACCTTATTAGTATTATAGTAGAAATACCTTATTAGTATTATAGTAGAAATACCTTATTAGTTTATAGTAGCAATACCTTATTAGTATTATAGTAGCAATATCTTATTAGTATTATAGTAAAAATACCAATATTGTAAAAATGATGCTTTATTAGTGTTGTTATTGGCATTGCTGTTTTATCAATAGATAAGAAATTGTGTATTTGTTTTGGCCTTTCAAAATATTTTATATAATTTGCTTCCTTTTAACTGTTTGTTAAGGTGAAGCATGTTATATTGCCAGTACATGTACATTGTCGTTACGGTTTCTTGTTACCTTTTTTCAGGGTAATGTTGTGGCCGGAAGCCAAACAGCAGTGTCAAGGCCTGTTCCTGAAATCAAATCTATTGCTAAAAGGTTTGCTAGTCTTTCATTCATTTGTTGTTCTTACTTTAAAGGAAAAATGTTTTTCACCTTTGAATTATTTAACACGTTCTTTTCCATCTTTCAGGGAGAAGTTGTCTCCGTTCCAATCCATGCCCAAAATCCCCCGTACTCCTGATCTAGTGAATAAACACAACCCAAGAACCTCGTCCCCTCCCCCTCTTGGGCGATCAGTGTCTCCAACCAGACCGTCGTCAAAAAACAGTAAGCTAGCAGGGTTACATTACTTTATACTAAACATCTGACACACGAATACTATTACACTACCCGATACAACAATAATTAACAGTTATTCACCGAAGTGGAAGTGAATAGTGGTGGATAAATATCCCTTACACTGACACTGAGGTGAATAATTGCTTTAGTATATAACACACAAGCTGAATAACTTGCGGAGCAAAGAGTAACTTTGTTTGTGACATTTTGAAACCGAAGCGAAACGGGAAGCCATTTTGTTTTTCTTCTGTTGCTCGGAGGTGAATAGTACTTGACTAATCACCTCCTAGCTAGCCAATCAGCGTGCGCGAAAAGTAATATTCACTTGTGTGGTATATACTAACATACAATAATTAAACACTATTCATAAAGCACAGATTAACAAAAGTGCTAATACTATATACTTTATACTTTATTTCAGTTATGCAGTTGAAATACATATGTAAATATTCAAAACGTTAAAAGTAAAACAGTCAATAAAAAGGAAAAGCACAACTAGGGAGAGAACAACAGGGTAAAACCCTAACCTAGGGTAACTCCCAGCAATACTAAAATATGTACAATAATAAAAAAAAAATAAATAAATAACCACCCCATCCTTTTCTGTCCCACCTCCTCCCTTGCATACTAATCGCCATTCCCCTGTTCAAAGATGATCCTACAAAGATATTAAAAGTGATTAATTATTAAAACTTGCAGTATATTCTAAAATTACCGGAGGATATATCTTGGATGTGTCCACATTTGAAGCAGATTGAACGCCAAGTGCGCATAATGTGAACATCGTAACTAGAGCTAATGGCTGTTTTATACCTACGTTTTAACTTTTTTTTTAAATTTATAATAGAACTAATTAGTTTAAGTTCTTTTGGCAACGTGTTCCACAGTCTACATGATCTCATGAAAAAGCTTTGTTGAAAAAACTTAGTACGGCACCTTGGTATAGTAAAGTTATTAGGACATGAATTGCGGAGATTACTTTCTGGGGCAAGTTTTACAAAGCTGTGAATGTTGATGTTATATTTTCCATCCGGACATCCATGAATGAAAAGTAAATCCTTGATCTCATGCCAGTACGTGAGGGGTATGAGATTTGTCTGTAAAAGCCTCTTTTTGTACAGTACTGTGCGACTTGGAATACCAAGGATAAAATTTGTTGCCCTCCTCTGAACTCTTTCAACTGCGGTTGTGATGGTTACAGATTGGCTAATAAAGATAACTGAATAATTTTGCAGAAAACCGGTACAGAAATGCCAAACAATGATACACATCTACTACAACATTACCAGGGCTCGACAAAATCCCCGCCTGATTGCACAAAAGCTCTCTTTTTAGAAACATACATGTATACAGAAAAATCATGGGTAGTTAACGATAGTTCAGTAAATCGATGCGCTTGTCTCAGTTTTACGCATAAAGAAGTATCAAAAACAAATAGAATCCTAAACCTTCTTTATTGACAGGTTTGTATCAGTTGACCAATTATTGAATTTCCAAAACCTATGACCAGTTAAGCAAAGTCAAGCAACAAAAAGCTGCTAAAATTAAGGCCACTTTTAAGAAAACGGGTTTAAGCCAAACCAGTATCTACTGTCGCCGACGAGCGAGACAAGAACTTGTAATTCGACAAGTATTATTAATAAGATTTTTGAGCACTTAATTTGTTTCATTGGGAGTTTGAGAAACCCAGTTTGATTCAAGCATTGAGCTAAAAAGGACACCCCTCTCCCTGTTGCGTTAACTATTTTTTAGGCAACTTATTAGCCGAATGATCAGTTAAACGAACACAGCCTGATTGAGCGACGTACGTGTAGTACGTACTGTCATACTTGGCTTGATCGCCAATTGAGTTTGTATTGATCTAGATTGTTTCTCAGTTGCTTTACTTGCTGGCTCTCTGCCTGATGATTTATTAATTGAAGGATTTAAGTATAAAGACTGGGTTCTCAAGGTTTCGACTGTTTTGGGTTTTGCACCGATTTTTGAGCTTGCTAGCTCGATATGGAAAGCGCTGTTTCCCAAAGAACCCTTTACATAAGTAAACACGTACAAATAATACAATTAAAAAAACAAAAAAGTCAAGTAAAACAGAAGTAAAAGTTCGCTGCACTGAAACACGAATGCATAAACGTCGAGGAATATGTCTCGATCTAACACATCGCACACCTGGCTCTCAAAAGCACAACAGCTTGCTGTAGGATTGCCTCACCTAGAATAAAGAACACGTGCTACGATTGGCTCTTTATTACGTCATAAAAAGTTACCTTCTGTTACGCTCATTCTCGATTCACGTTTCATCTATAGTACTCTACTCGTGCACGCACGACTCTATACCCTTCGCCTCACCAGCTTTGCGTCCTCTCTCGCCTGGCTTGTTGGCAATTATATACCAAGTGTAAATTGCACCATGTTTAACAATGACAACAAAACTATGAATGAAGTCGGGTCTTGAAGGCATGTTTGTCTTGCATTATTTTCCGCCTTTTTATACGAAAAAGTAAAACAAAGCTAATACAACAAGTTCTTAAGAAGTGTTTTTAAAATAGTCATCAAGGCTCGATACTAACACCGTAGCCAACTTGGCACAGACGAGTAAAAATTCACCTGATATAACACTGTTATACAATAACTTATGGAACTCGATTTAGCAATAATTGGTTTCGAAACATGCATATTTTCGAAACAGTGGTAATCTAATTGTCTGGGTTTTTTTGTAGGATTAACTTCTTCATGCCGAGCTGATGGTAGTAAGTGGGAGTGAATCAGTAATGTGAAAATATTGACCTAAATAACAGAACATATTTCTAATCTGCAACAGATTGTTGAAAAATTGAGTCTTTAAACGTGTTTGACGGAGGTTGTTTTAGAGATGGTCATTGCAAAGAGAACATTATCTAATAAAGGACCTCTTATTGAGATTATTCAGTTTTGAGACAGTCGCACACTAAGCGAGAAGTGTTATGCACAGACAGGCAGACGGACAGACAATAGGCGTACATTTGTGCAATTGAAATATTTGATCATTATTTTTATTAATAATGAGAAGTATAAATACAATTTTACAACGACTGTTGTAATAAATGCTGGTAATAAATAAATGAAAGACTATCTTACAGTATGTTTTATACAATACTTTTTACTTTAAAAATGTAATGAGTAATTTTTAAAAGTACAATTTAAAATGACTGAAAATGTTTAAGAATCCCAACTGGTGGAAGGCAAACCTCCTGGCTAATTACAAAGCCTGGTGAATTTGCCTTTGAGGTCACCGAGAACAAATCCATTCAGTTGCCGAGTTGAAGATTTGATCCCGCCGGGTTATCCGCATTTAAAACCCCGACCCTTTTCACAAAGCCGCTCTTCCTCCTTTTCAACTCACATATACTCCGTGGGAGTACAGTGGCAGTGAGTTATAGCTTGGACTTTCTCATTTGCATAAAATGTTTTGCAACAATAGCTTTGTTAAAAATCGTCCAGAATGCTTTTGGCAGTTGGCGTGTTTTAGTGTCTCGATCCACATTATTTACCAGTTTACAGAATCTTGTACTCCTGTCGTTTTATCGTTTGTTTAAGCAATTTTGATTTTTGGATTGTTTTATGAAACTGGTTTAATTGTTTGCTATTATTATTGCATTGTTTGTTCGAAAATATAAAAAAAATCTGAGAAAAGCAGAGGTAAATCTAGGATAACACTCTCACTCTTTGACGAGAATATTGAACGAGTACCCTGTAGAGGATGTTAGTTTTGCTCTGAATGGTAGTTCTTCTTGTGCGCAGTATCCTTGAGTCGTCTCATTGAGACTTTTGATTTGTTGTATTTCCTGTGACCGAAATAAAGCAAGCATCAAAAGGAAAACATTTGAAAGAGCTGTTTTATATTTATCTAAACAATGATTGACAAGCGAACGTGTTAATGATGTGAAACGAAAATGAGAGGTGAAGAAAATCGAACCAGTGATGCTTGTTTAGTTCTGCTTGTAAGGCTCTAGCAGACGATTTTGCGACAAGAATGGGGCAAACATTACCAAAGTTAACCGGGGTGTTTGTTTGGTGGAGTTGTTTCTCTCCAACCATCTCCGGCCTCTGTCATAGCACGCATAAATTGCTGGGAATTTTACATTGTTTTAAAAATGAACATAAACGTTGTAAAACCAACATCAGTTATAATAACATTGGTAATCGGGAAAGTAGCAAACGACAATTGCGGAGAAGCTTAGGTTTTTAGCTTAAAAGTATTGAAGAGGAGAGAACAAACACCATTGGTCTTGATACCATCATAGCAGTCAAACGTTGTAAGCTTCATGTGAATGATTCCCCCTGGCTCACACCAGAATATAAGCAGCTTATCAAGCTTCGCCATCAAGCATTCATCTCCAGGAATAAAGAGAAGCTATTCACATTATCGGAACATTGTTAATAGCGAACGGAAATCACTTTGTCGCAGTTTCAAGGTTAATCATCTGAAGAAGACTAAACCGCATCAATGGTGGAGTACGGTAAAGAGGATTGCGGGAATGTCTCCTGCCTGTAGGTTTGAGGATCTCTTGTCAAAACTTGAAGCGTTTCGCATGGTCTCGTCTCCTCAAGAACTTTCAAACAAAATCAATACTGGTTGATGTTGTTCCAATTCCTAAGAAGCAACCGATCCTGGACATTAGCAAACATCTGCGTCCAGCTTCGCTGACCCCTGCAATCTCCAAAGTAGCGGAAGATTCCACTGTCACCTCATACTTCGCCCCAGCAGTAAAGAACGTCATCGACCCTGATCAATTTGGGACAATCTCCAAATCCTCCACGACTCATGCGTTGGTTTCCATGGTGCACCAGTGGTTAGAGGCCACAGAAAGAACAGTTGCAGCAGTGCGAGTCGTTTTGTTTGATTACAGAAGCGCGTATGATTTAATAGACCACAACATTCTGGTTGAGAAAATTCTTGGTCTTTCTATTCCCCGATTGATTGCGAATTGGATCATTAACTTTCTAACAAATCGCCAACAGCGCGTCAAGCTATCCCCGACTTGTATTTCGGAGTGGGTGTCGGTGCCAGCTGGGGTACCTCAGGAAACAAAACTGGGGCCCTGGCTGTTCCTTCTTATGATTAATAACCTGCAAATCCCCAATGTCGCGACATGGAAGTACGTGGACGACACCACTGTTTCCGAGGTATATTTGATTCACTGTCAGCTAACGGTTGTACGTTACCAGTTGCCCATGAGGCTACCATCTTAGGGTTAACTATATCTCGCGACTTCTGTTGGAATGCTTGTTTGTTCAATTATCAAGAAAGCAAACAAGCATTTTTATTTCCTGGTATTGCTGCGCAGGACGGGTCTTCCGCCAACAAATATTATTGATTTTATTGCACGTGCATTAGGCCGGTCCTAGAATATTTCACCACGCATTGCCGACGTACCTCGGTAATGATCTCAAAAAAGTTCAAAAGCGCGTCATCAACCTTGTCTCGCCAGATTCTTGTACCTATGAGGCAACCCTCGCCCAGTATAATCTAGATACGTTATATAAAAGGAGAGCCCCACTTTGTTACAAGCTTTTTGACTCTATAATAATTGATTACCATTTGCACAAACTGTTTTCCCCAATGTATTCGGCCAAGTATAATCTTAGACGCACCGGGAAGTATAATCTGCCTCGTTTTCGCACGGAGGGCTTTAAGATATCTTTTATCCCTCAGATGTGTAAGCTTTCAGTTTCCTAATAAGAAGATCCTTTTATTACACTTTTTTGGTTTCATATCAGCCATTAGGATATTTTAAAAATAGAGTTTATACATATATTCATTTCTTGTAAATATGTTGTTTTTATTGTATTTTCACAAATGAAAGTAACGCAATTCAGCATGTTGGCTACAATGTTATGTTTAAATAAATTAAATTATCTATCTGCCCTTTGCAACGATTGTCGTCTTGCAAGCAAAAGTTCTTCAGTTTAGTAGCTTAATTGATCGTGACCGCGAGTGAACCACACAAAATGTTGGTTTTTATCAGATTGCTGGAATATTTCATATCTTCAAATTTTATTTTCACGAATCATGTTTGTTTTAAAAGTTTATTGCAAAAGGTCTTTATAGAGGGAAAAAAGGTATACGGAGGACTCGGGTAAAGGCTTTTAAATCCTTGATTTGATCTCTTAAATCGTATTTCTAAAATCCATTTCAAAATTTAACATAAATCAGTTTCAATGAATTGAAAAAATTTATTTGTTTATATTTATTCTTTTCCGGTTAATACTTAATTTTTCTATTTCAATAGAGAACAACAATTTATTCATTTTCGTAATGGCTGGTTGGCGAGAGTTGTCATGGCAGTATTCATGTGAGACCATAAAACAAGATAACTTGAAGATACTTGTGCAATATATAGCAAATTATGCTTGTTTTCGGTTTCATTAGTCCGAAATCTCTGATATATAATGAGTGCCTCGAGGCAACTTTTCAAACAGTTTCGGCCATTTCCATTTTCTTCATTATATCATGAACTTAATTTTCTTCACAACAAAACATTTTGTTTGGAAAAAACAGTCCAGCTTTTCCCGTAATTTCAAACTAATATTTGTTTTTAATCTTTTCGAGTGAATATATTTCGAAATTTGGTTATTTCGAATTCTTCTCATTTTCGAATTTATTCCGGTTTCTTATTGAACCGAGTGTTATCCCTTTATTCCAAGCTAGAATTGGCCAGCAGAAAGTTTCGAATTGGAAACTCTAGCCCCGTAATGCCATCTCGTTATTGAGGGCGCCAACACGAAGGATAAATCAGTGCCCCCACACCCGGATTTCTTATTGAGATCAACATTCGGAAATCTCCAAAACAACAAATATTCCCATTGTTTTGACGGAATAATGTATTTAAAGCTGAACCTGTTAGTTTGAACGGCCGCTTTTTCAAGCAAATTATTCTTTCTCATAAAAAATCGAAATACCGAGGTCGAATTGTATTCAGTAGGTTTTTACACGTTATACGAGATTTTAGTTTTCCTAGATATCTTGTGTGACTACTTTGTGATCAAACTAAATCGAGTTTTACGTGCATGGTTTATGGCTTTTCGGAAGTCGCTGTAGTAAACGAATTGTTCATTGAGTCGCAAAGGATAAGAATCGAGTTCTTTACATTCATTTCCATGATTTCTTATGACTAATATGATAGCTAGAGTGTTATTGTCTTAATCTTAAATTAGCTGTAGATAGGTATTTAATCAAGAAAACATAAGGATATCTGCTTTATTGAATCCACATTAGAAAATGAAAAAATGATAAGGACAATCATAGCTAGGATAAAATCAGTTCTAAACTAAAAAAAGAAATTTTATCGAATTCCAAATTTCTTCGAGCGATGTTTTAGTTTTTCTTCAATATTTGTAGTACGGTTTTTACATCGCCTTCACGGTCATTTGTAATACTGGTACATCAGTCGTGCTGTAAGCGAGCTAAATCGAGTTGTGCCACATTTAAAGGCAATAAATTATGTTTTCTAATAGAATCAGCAAAACGAACGTATGTGACAGCACTTTTTACAAAATAAAGGTGTTACGACATGAGATGGTCGTTACATCAACAAGGTGTTCCGGAGAAAAACAAGCATCTTAATAGAAAAAATCAAAACGACTATAAATATTGCGTTATATTTCTCTATGTAAATTCTACAAAACAAATCTAAAAAGGTAGAGGTAGAATAAAAAAAACAGCAACATTCAAAATCTATCAACCTGGTAGAATACACTGAAAACAAAAACGCCTCCAAAACGATGTTAAAGCTGTGTATCCTTTTCTCAAGTGATAAAACAATCTTTCCTGCAATGCCCAATGATTTTGTAATGAATACACAACTAATTTCAAACTGCGAACTATATCTAATTTCAGTTTATCTGTATCTTTTCCCTTGATTGTATTATATGATTGTATTGTATGTATTAAAAAAACAAAGCTTCACATATTTTAGATAGAGTCGCTTTTTAATGGAAAGATCCGTCAATTTTGAAATTAAAAACTTGGAGGATTCGAATTTATATAGTTGGCGCCCTAACAATTCATTTCAATGCATCAGTTACCCTTGCAGAACGCGTCGCCATGAACGCAAACAAAGATATAAAGTGCTACTTGAGGCTATTTCTGGCTAAAAAGATTTCCTTCCGAAAATGATGAACTGGGTATCTTATTTTCAAATTGAAAATATGATTTTCTATTAAAAATGTCAGCCTTGCAGTAATGTTTCATCAACAAGCTAACTGCAGAATAGCTCCTATTGGTTACCTGTTTGGTAAAAAACAGCCCTGAGGCTCCTAGCAGATGGGAGTGCCATTGCTATTTTTTTTTTGGTCCTAGAAAACGGGGAAACTTTGTTAGTACAAATGTATTTTATTGACGGGCGGAACTCGGAAACATTTTACGGAAATTGAACTACGGCACAAAACATAACTAAATTGGAAAAGAATCTTTTATAAAAAACAGAACGTTTTTTCTTGAATAACATCAGAAGCCGTGTTTACAAAAACAAAGCAATTTTTGGCCAAAAAAACCACAAAAGGAAACTTGCATCCTGTTGATTGACAACATTTCCCGCACAGGAGAAAGCGGTAACTGGAAGAACGAAAATGAACGAAAATGAAAGAAACAGATCGGACATTGTGTGTAACATGGACTTGACCACGATTGAGAATTATCACCTTTACACGTCAATTATTTGCAGTATTGCCTCACTGGTCGGAAATATCCTGGTTATATTGATTGTATATTTGAACAAAACCCTCAGATCCACTCCTAACTATGTAATAGTCAATATGGCGATGTCAGATGTGTTTTCTCCATCTATGCATCTTGTGTATAACATTCTCATTGACCAGAAACGCGCAGGAGACCTGTCTGCTGGTCTTGGATCAGCGCTTTGCAGGTTTGAGTTTATTTTCATCAACTTCTCGTTTGGGGTTTCAATGTTAAGCTTGGTTGTAATTACAGTACACAGGTTTTATGCAGTGGCCTGGCCGTTGAGAGCTCGCTTTGAAAGGTTCAAGAGCTGTATTCTGCTGCTACTGTGTACCTGGATTGTACCTGCTGCCATGTTTGGAACAATGATACCTTTTATAACTTTTGAAACGTCACTGCATGTATGTGTATCAGACATGAATGAACACTATTACCTGGTGCACAGTATCGTCAATGAGATAGTTTTCATAGGGGCTCCCCTGGTTGTCATGATTGTGTTATACCCACTCATTATTGTCAAGCTCAGACGACAGCGAGTTCTAGGCAACGCGACTTCCACTCTGATTGTAAAACGAAGGAAACAAAACGTTCTTTTAACAAAAATGTTCTTGACAATAATCTTCTCCCTTATTCTGACGTATTTAACCAACGACGTTGTACATTTCATTCAAACTACCTGGCGAGCGAAAGATACAATGACACTGTGTACCTTGTCCGTGTTGTGGGCCGCAGTTGCACCATTACCTCTTATTTTTCATGCAGTTAGCCCATTGATATATTTCATCTTCTGTTCTTCTTATCGGGAGGGAGTGAAATCGATATTATACTGCCATAATCGACACTATGCCAATGGTCGTTCCCAATCCGCCAGAGGGAATATCATCCCTCTTGAAAATCTAACTCAACGCAGTTGAAACGTTTTAAGCTACACACACAACACAAAGATTTTAGTTTAATAGTCCATTTTGATTTTCAGAACTAGTTTACGACATCATATTGTCAATAGTACGTCCATAAAACAACAATGTCATTCAATATGCTATCTCTAGCATTGTAGTCGATAAAACAACAATTGTGATATTCAATATGCTGTCTCAGTCTCTTGCAGTAGCATTGTAGTTGTAGTTAGGTAGCTAAGAAAGTTTGCGAAGCAAAATTTGTGACGGTTTTACTAATATGAGCGAAAGTTGTTGCTTTTTGTTGATCATCATTGTTTTCCGTTTCCGATGGTCTAAAAAGAAAAAAAGTATGTTAAACTGCTTGTGCCGATAGCGTAACGGCTAAATGAACTTTCTAATTATAACTCGCTAAGAAGAAACTCTACATACCTTACTTGTTTTAAAAGTCGGGTCGTACTCATTTTTGCTCAGCTTTAAATTCGTGCGAATAAATTTCGCGTACCTTATTAAGACTTATCGTTACTACGTGCGGCCAAATTATGAATGCCCTCTCAAAATCGTTCCATTTCGCGGGAAAATTGGTAAAAATGCATTTGCCGCCCTCATTCTGATTGGCTGCCGTGATGGTGTGATGCCTCATTCGACCAATAACGATCGTTAGGATACCATTTCCGTGCCATTATTGGCGGGATTTTTTTATGGGCGCTTACAGTCGCTTCGCTTTGTCAAATTTTGGTATTCAAAATTCTGACTTAGGCGAGGATCAGCTCAACGGAATCGAGCTAAGAACTCAAGCTGAAAACACCAAGAGAACTACTGAGTGGGAAGCTAAAAGGTTTGAGAAGTGGTGCGATAAGCGACAACCTACGCTGAATTTTACTACAATCAGATAAATTAAGTAAAATTCTGCGGAAATTCTACGCTGACGTAAAAACAGAAAGGGGGAGCATTAACTCCAAGTGCTTTGACCAGAATTAGAGCGGCTATTCATCGTTACATAACTTCTGCACGAGTTATTCCGTCGAAAGAAAAATATTTTGCAAGACAGCGAATTTATGTCAGTTAACAAGATGTTTAAATTTAGCCCAATGCCAACTTGTTCACCAAAGAACACAACGCTAAATCAAGACACAAACCATGGGAGGACGAATTTAAAGCAAAGCTATTTTTTCATTTTTACAGTTTTCTTATTCTTTTGAATAAGAAAACTGTACAAATGATAAGAAATTCTTATAATAAGAAATTCTTTTTAAAAATTGACTTTTTTGTTTTCGAACAAAATAAATTACTCTTCGGTTCTTTCGTTGATAAGTAGTGACTGAAGTATTCTTCGGTTCATGTCTATTAGTTACTCGCATGTGAAGATTGTTACAAATAACGCTTATTAGTATAAACCTACTAACGGTCTAAAACTCATCCTGCATTCCGATTGGCTACTCTACTAGAGGTCTATTTGTGATAGCCTACTAGTAGAGAATTAATTCTTTCTTCTATGGAACTTTAACTTTATGTTTGAGTTAAACTATAAAAAGTATTTATTTCATAAATTTGGGTTGCA
>JANCMA020160539.1:0-13929 GCA_024336925.2 Zoanthus solanderi
AACCCTGCTTCCTCTTCTAACCTTGCACTCATTCCCTAACCCTACTCTTCCTCCCTTCCCCTTTCCTCCTCTCTCATTTTACAGTACACATGTGTGAATCCAATGTTTTACTGTTCAAGTGTTTAATTAACCTTTTAGATCTTTATTATTTCATTTTGTCCTATTTTATTTCATTTTATTTCAGTTTATTTCAGTTTATTTCATTTCATCTCATTTCATTTTATTTCTTCCAAGTTATTGTTCTTTTATTTATTTACTTTGTAATGTCATTTCCGTTTTTATATAAATATACATATAAACTAAAATCCAATTGCAAATTTCATTTCCTGAAGAAAACAAGTATTGGCTTGTAAATATTGTAAAGCAACGTTAAATATTTATCTTTTTCCCTTGAATTTTTTTACTTGTTATTAATTGTTTCCATTAACATATCCAGCGACTGATCTTACGTAGGTTGTTCTTGGTTGTTTGAGACACTATTTTCAACGAACAATTATGCCAAGTTTGAAGCCAAACAGACAAGGCATGTTGAAAATCATGGGGAGTGGGTAGGGGGTTAACAACCCCTCCCCCCTCAATTATATAAACATTATGTTTATCCAAAAGGCTTAGCCAGTAAGGGTTATTAAGCTTCATCGTCTGTTGCTATAGGAACACGATTTCAAGTATAAGTTTGCTAGCTGTGTTAGCTTGAAAGAAATTACGATCTAAAACATATGTCTTGAAAAGTTTTATTTACCGAGAAGAATTTAGAAACCAATTAAGTTTTCATTTTTTTACCTTAAACAAACTTATTGAGTTAACACACTTTAACTGAGCCATTTAAGAGGGTCTCAATGGGGTTAAACGTCAACCGTCAAATGGCCAAAAATTTAACCGTCAATCGTCAAAAAGGCAACATTTTTACCGTCAGCCGTCAAATGAGGAAGCCAATATTAGCCGTCAAATGTCTCAGATATTCTTTATAAAGAAGTAAACGATTGACTAAAATAAGGCCAAGTTATGCAGTTTATAGATAAGTATATACGCAGATGATGAGCAAAGAGCGATTTTTCAAGTTACTTTGCAAAAGGATGAAGTTACTATTCGCGGAAAGTCCCTTACATTGGTTCACTACCAGCAGATGCATCTGCGATAGAATCGCTGGTTGTTTGTTGCCAGTTAGTTTATTTCGTTTCTACAAAGGGCCCAAGGACTGTTGGAGGTGTATATTCCTTTAATTTAGCGGGTGGATCGGTTGATGTTGTTTTAAAGAACGAGAGTAATTCCTGCTCAGTTGCACCCTTTAAAAACTCTTTGGCTTTTATAGATTCAGGAGCTTATCAGGTTAAGGTGTATGACCCAGTCAACAAGGGGTAGTAACCGTTCTAGCTGGGAGTGGTCAGAAAGGGAATGAAGATGGCACAGCAAAAAGTTGCACTTTTGTTCAACCACACGAAATCTGTACTGTAGGGGAAACAATATTTGTGACCGATGCGGCAGCAGGGAACGTGAAGCTTATCACTGAGCTGTCGGATACAACACGATTCCTGAAACACCTTGGTCTGTTGTATGATAGCTTCGGAACAACCTACAAGGGAACTGTTGCCCAGCATATAACACCACAGCAAATGATGAAGAACGTGAATGAACTAAACAATTATCTCAAATCAACAGTTTCCAAAGTTAAAGAAGACAACAATCTGAAAGAAACGGCAACCACAAATGGTCCTCAGGGCACAGTGTCACACAAGATGCAGCAGTCTGTTCACCTTCTTTTGAGAAAACTTAACCGTTTCTTAGAAAACATCAACGCCATACATTCAGAATATGCGAAGCACATCGATTGGTCTACTCTCCTGACTACGTTAGTAGAAAACCTCCATGCTGTGTATCATTTCAAACATGACACTTTTAGTGTCCTACAGTACGCTATGGACTTTGGAGCTATCTCAAAGGAGTCCCTTAAACAAATAAACAAGTGGAAAGCCACTTATTTTACCCATCCGGCGTCCTACTATCCGGTTCCTCAGACTAGTATACCATTCAGTTCCGCTAAATTTATAACCTCTTTGCCGGCAGAAAGTATTCCAAAAGCGGAGGAAATCGCCATGGAAGAATGGGCAGAACATTACAGACCAGTGAGGCAGAGATCAGTTCGTAGCGAGCAAGGTTTGCTTCCTTCCAATTTAAACAATTTTATTATATGTCTCCCCAGTGGCATCACATATGTGTGATATCATTTTTGAACCAATCAGCTTTCAGCGCGGTTTTCAATGGTCATCCAGTGCTTGAGTCGTTTGTTGTTTTTGGCCCAAGCGAAAAATATAAGCTGCTAACTATACTTTTTCTAAAATGAAAGAAAACACGTAAATAAATTGCCTTACAGATTCGATGGATACAGAGCTAACACTGTTTTTAGAAGAGCAGAAGAATCCTAAAACGAAGAGAAAAACGGCATATGATGTCGAGCTATTCAAGTGCTTCATTCAAACAGCAAATCCAAATTTGCTCGGTTGGACTACATCCATTCATGAGCTTTCATCTACAGCTCTTAACGAACTTGTTTCAAAGTTATTTATTGCGTCCGAAAGAAGGATGGATCCGAGAGAGTATGAACCCGAACCGGCCTCTAAGGTTTTTTTTCAAGTATCCAGCGATATCTCAATAACTAACTACGGCTTCATTACTTTCAAAGATGTTCAGTTCAAAGCCACAATGGCTACGCTCAAAGCAAAACAAAAGGATCTAAAAGCCAAGAGTTTTGAAAACAAGAGAAGGGTTTCAGATGGACTGACAGATGGTGAAATTATAAAACACTGTATGCAGCAAAATGTTTAGGCGCTCACAACCCTAAAACCATAATAAATATGTTGTGGTAAAGACAACCATACATTTTGGCCTTCGGAGAGGGCTTGCCTCACTGTTAACAGGTACAATTATTGGAGGAACATTTTTGAAAACGTAAATCTTAATTTGCAGCAGAATGAAAGTTGCACAAAATTCAATCGAAATACCAGCTTTATCCACCCTTGTATTGCAATAGCCAAAAAACAAACCACTTGGTTGCAATCATAATTTCAGTTATAAGAAAATGCTTTAATACACAAGAAAACAAGCACAAAAAAAAGGTAAATTCACTGTTGTCATTGCAGTTCCAGCACTAGGGTTCAGGCATTGACGTCATTTCCGCTATTGTTGTGCTCAACAAAGCATGACGGCGTGATTCGCACTGGAGCAGAAGCCAATAACCCGGAGCTTCTAATTTCCATACTGCGCCTATGCAACGGCGTTTTTTCAAGTAGGTTCATTTTTAAATAAACTTTTCTCACAAACAATTGCGTCATCAGTTTTTAAAGTGTAACCAGGACAACTCATTCACATTGAAAAAGAAAAGCTAATCTAAAAACAAACTCACTTGTAAAAATATAGTAAAAGCGCAATACTTGTGGAATGTTGCTATAGAGATAAACTCAAGTATAGCTGCCTTCGCTAGATCGTATTAATAGCTGTTCTGAGATTTCTAGGCCCCATCCGCATCGCATCGTTAACAAACAGGCTCAGGCTCCCAAAAAGAACATAAGATATAGTAAAAGCGGAATGTTTGTGATGTGGCTATGAAGATAAACGTCAAGTGTAGATAGCACAAATGTGCTAGTGGCTAACTTGAAGCCACGATATAGGGCACTATGGCCACGTTGGTAGCGAGCTTAACCCTAAATCTACCATAAACATTAGTGAGCCTGATTGTGCACTATATCGTTGCTTCAAGTTAGCTACTAGCACATTTGTGCTATCTACACTTCACTTGTAAAAACGCCGTTGCACGAAGTTTATGACAGTTGCAAACTCCAGGTTATGGGGTCCTGACTGGATCAATGAAGGACACTAAAACATTATTAACCCACATTAAGTATACTTCCATTTTTTGTATAACAAAATTACTTGGAAGTCTGTTCATTTTATTTATCTTCAAAATTACGCAGTAAAGAAAAAATTCCGAACTTTTGATGCTAGTAGTACTTTAATGTCAAGCTTCTTTCTTAGTATATTTTGTTTTTAAAAAAAATCATTTTGTTTCAGCCAATCACAGTTGTCCTAGAACTAACAGAAGGCCAAAGGCAAGCTGTACGCAAGAATGTTCGCCCTTTGAAGGCTGTGAGGTGTTGGGTCTTTCCAGTAATGATTGCTTATGTGATGAATCTTGCGGCTACAGTTGTATCAAACAAGGTATTTTACGTAATATATCAAACACGAGAGACAGTGATTCACATTTCCAAACACTGAGAAGAGAGTTGAAAATACGACGCTCAGCGGAATAGTTTTTACGAAACTCGAAGTGTTTGGAAATGTGATGAAAAACTTTCTCGAGAGTTTGATATATCTTCTCAATCGAAACTAAAACTAAAGAGTAAACGAAGAAATAAAATCATAAAAATATATGCTAATTAAGATCACATTTCCAAACCATGGTCACGATTATGATTTCTTTTGTTTTAACTTGATGAATTATTAGTGAGTTTGAGAAAATTTGTTCTCGTCATATGGTATCGGGTTTGAATTTCCTTATTTCTTGATCATGTACACAAAATTCATCAAAATAGCAAAGGTCGTCACAGAAATGTTCAAAAAGATACCAAGAAATGGCGGTGCTTGGGAAGGGGGAGGTCAAGAACCATATCATTAGTATTTATAAATTGATTATATTTATAATCATTTCAGTGAGCGAGTGGAAAGACTGGGCTTATGATTAAATGAATTTATCAAGAAAATGCTCCAAACCTAAACACTTTGAGATTGAAATAAAACGTTTTCACCTCGGGTATCGTAAGAACCTGAATGAGATTCAGCAGAATCCCAGACATCAGCTCTCTGCTATGACTACCAGTACAAATAAACAAGGCGGGGCTCACAACTTTTAAAATTCGTTGTAATTTCTCCGGATGACCAAGCATGCAAAACCTTATTATTGACTGCTTTTCCATTACATATTGTGTCGTTCTTCATTTTATAAATTTCATTTTACAATATGTTCTCTTCATATACAGTTGTAATGTTTAAAACTTCTCCGTACAAAATTGCTAATATTTTAATGTTTTAGCCGGCCCAAGGATCTACAAATTATTGTCTAAGAAATTTAAAAATCACGGCGAAAAGGAAAAAGAACATCAGTGTTTCGGACGTAAATCGCTTGTCAGAGAAAAAATTATTGATTTATTCGTCGTCTGTGTATTTGTGCACAAAAAAGAATGTTGGTTGCACATATTTCTGTTTGTTTGGGATTATTTATTTTTACACTACTTGAAAACTGGCTTAATTCTTCTTTCTAATCTTTCTACGTTTATTTTCAAATGTTTTGAGAATGTAAAGGCGAAGTTTACAGATAGCAATTGGTATTTTGACTATATAAAAGAGATTTTTGAAACAAATTTTTAAATACAATAATGTATATTTTTAAATTTTGCTCTTGGGCTGCAGAAAACCATTGATTTTCCAAAGGTATTGCTGTCTATCGTTTTGTTGTTTGACCGCATAGCCGTAGATTGTCCAATTCATTTATAGCACTAGTTGTTTACAGGTAATCAGTTTGAATGAAACGAAGGCATATCGAACACTTACAATAAACAAGAAAAAGAAACTCAAGTTATGGAATTATTTGATACCTTGTTCGAAAAAGCTGCAGAAAGCCGCAATAAAATATTATTATCCAGAGTTTCTGTAAATAAAAAACGTGCCTCTCTTTGAGCTATTTCCACTTTAATTCTTTTCTTTAATTGTGTTTGCAGACTTAAAATGCGCCATACCAAGATCGATAAACAAGGGCAATGTGAGCTACACATCCAGAACCTACCGCAGCACTGTTAACTACACCTGTGAAGAGGGATACAGTTTAATGGGCCCAAGTTACCGAGTTTGTCGCGGTAAAGGGCAGTGGGAGGGCGCTGATCCAAGTTGTGGTAAGTTAGGTAATTTCAACCCTTTCCCGTAATTTTGTTTTGTAATTCATTTTTGTATTCTTGAAAGTAACTTTACACATAAACTTATAAGCAGTAATATTATGTAACGACGTTTTGAATGATTGTCGTGGTTATTTTCGCAATTTAAAGAACCTAAAAAAAAATTTCCGGCTTCATCAGAAATTCGTGACCTTTGCGATACCGGTATGCTCTGAATGAAACCATAATTTCCTTACTGGCGTATGCTTTTTTATGCTTGCAGTTTCAATGCCCATGGACATCTTTTCTTTCTAAAGCTATTCTTCGAGATGGGCTCAATTTCGATATCGGCTTCTTTTCGAAAAAAAAACTATACATAAATTTGAATGTTTTTTTCTAATTCTTGTCAAAAGTGTCGTTATTTTGATAGAATAAATGACTAATTTGTAACCGATCATTTCATAATAAGTATACCTCCAAACGGTCATTGCATTAATGTTTTCTGATGGTCTGTGACTTTCATTTCGTGAAGATCGTAAGAGGCTCTGAGGCAGAAACATTTTTAAATGAAGAACATATTGGGCCCTTGGGATCTTCACGCCTGTTAGCCTCAGCACTCCAGTATAATCTGCTTACGTTGCCAGCGTGGTGGTCCCTGATGGTGTAGTGGTGAGCATGCCAGGCTAGAAAACAGGGAGGTTGGGTTTGAGTCCCCCTCAGAGCAATATACCAGTTTTTTCGGATGGGCGGTTATTTTCCAGCCTCGAAAAAATTCATTGATTAAATAATAGAATTAGTACTTTTAAAGATTTATTCAGACAGGAGAATGTTTTAGTGCAAGTAGCAAACCGTTCAATTTTATTATTTTATTTTATTTATTACATTTTCGTTAGATCGTAGCCGAGGGATGTAAGAATACACTAGTATATTTTGTGATTATGCAAGCAAGGCTTTATTAAATCTCTGGTTCTACAAGTGAATCACCTTATATTAAGGGTTAGCTACGCATTATTTGTTTCCAGTGGTGAGTGTAATGAAAGACTTATTGGTAAGTCTAATATGAGGAAGTCAATGTGTTCTTTTGTGGTTATGTGGGTAGTGCACAACAATAGCATATCGTCACAAGATAGACTGAGAATAGGACACACGGTTCCTTACAAGCTAAACCTACAACGGTCAGCAAACATAAAAAGACATGAATACACAATACGGATAAAATATATAATATGAATACATATAAGGGTGTAGGAGAAAAATACAATAACTAAATAAATAAATAAATAAATACGTAATGACAACTCCCCTAAAGGGCCTTTTCAGTGTCATGTTAAAATCCCCCTCTCTCCCCAGTTAAGAATCCCAACTGGTAGGAGGCAAACCAGTTGGCTATTTACAAAGCGTGGTGAATTTACCCCTGAGATTATCGAGGACAAATTCATTCAGTTGTCCAAGTCAGGGATTTGAACCCGGGTCTTCCGCATTGAAATCCCCAACTCTGACCACTGAGCCACGCTACCTCCTTTTCATCCCTACAAGCCTATCAATTTCATCCCTACAAGCCTGTTTCGTGAGGCGTATTGACTCACTCGTCAGGAGATTTAAATGATAAAAATATTCATAAACGTCACTTCTTAAGTGTGGCTAATTATAACAATAAGCAGAAAGCTGGGAGTTAAGTGTTACTGTTAGTTGTTACGCAACATTGCTTTCTTTCTGTTGCGGCAGCAAGACACAAGTTCGTTACGCTTGTTAATGATGAAAGATCGGAGCGGCAGATAATAAAAGCGTATCTTTGAGACTACATTTTTTGTTTGCGTCATGATATAGAGTAGTCGATGTTGCTGTCCTTTAATTTCCAAAATATTTTCCAAGTTCGCTGAAGTTTATGCCGGTGTAACAGCGGATTTGGTTTCCCCGCGCATTTGGTCCCCCTAAATGGGATTCTCGCGGATTTGGTCCCTCCACAAAAACACTTAATAATTTGAGCTTTTTTTGTGCAAACATTTAACTAATATACTTGCAAAACTTGTTCTATCAAAGTTAGTATTTTTGGAGCGAGTGAAATGCTCTTTGGCGTTCTTTATAAATTAAACCATCCATCGAAGTGGATATTGACACTCGTAGATGCGTGTGGCAAGATAAAGAAACATTGCAAAAAGATATATTTTCGTTCCTCGAATAATGTTACTAGGGGACCAAATCCGCGGGGGAGACGATATTTGCAATCAGATTTGATCCGCTTGGGAGGCCAAATCCGCAAGCGGATAAGGGCCGATGGGGACCAAATCTGCTAGTGGATTTGACCCGGCGGAACTGTATCTGCGGGGGACCAAATCCGCTGGGACATCGGATTGATGCAGTGTGATTTCTGTGTCTTGTTTTGAAGTTATTTTCGGTTAACCCAAGGTATGTTTCATTAGCGAGATTGTCCTTTCGTGTGACTGTAGCTTGATAAATTACTGATGACTGGAGGCAGTTTTCGTTAAGTGGGCATACGTCTTTTTGTGGGCAGTTACATGTTTTCTTGCTGTCTTCTGTGCCGGTCATTGGTGAGGTTGTTATTATGTTCGGATGATGTTAATAAGCGCTTGTTGTGGTAGTCAATGATCTGTTTTGTGTTAATCATGCAGCTGTAACTGATCTTTCTGGTGTTATGGTTAAAGCTTTTTTAAGCTTGTGTAGCGTAATGTTAGGTTTTGTGTATGGTTGTTATGTATGTTCTTGGTAAGGTTAAATGCGACGTCTAGAAAGTTTGTAATCTGCTTGTTGGTCTCAATGGTGATACGTTGCTCTTCGTTTATGAAGATGCGGCATATATCTTTTTTAATGTGTTCTGTTGATCCTGGTGTGATGTCAGTGATTGTTAGTTCGTCGTCCCTGTAAAGTCCTATGTTGTGTCCGAGTTTTTCCTGTAGTTGAGAAAGTAAAAAGTTTCCTACTAGTTCGTGCGTTTCGGTGCCGTCGTAACTGCCCATGGCAACATCAAAGGTTGTTGTGCCTTTCTTTGGCCAAGGTTGTTGATTGTGTGTCAGGAGTGCATTTTTAGCACGTATAATATGTCTCTTTCGTCATTGGTGTTGTCGTCGAAGTTTGAGGCGAAGTCGAGTGCTTTGCTAGAAGATCTTGGCTGATGGAAGGCTAGTGTTCTACGATGTCGAAACATATGAAGTTGTATTGCTGTTTGCTCTTTATAGTTTTGAGCCATTCGATCACTTATGCGGTGTTTTTCCGGTGGTTGCAGAAATGTTTCACTCTACTTATATGTATCGAGCACTTTAAAGCGGTAAAATAGAACAATAAACTTCGCTACAGAATGCATGCGGATGTTGTCTGGATAGAAGAGGTGAAACAGACGGTTGGCTAGGAATGCTTTCAAGCGAGGCTTGAAGGGGGAGGTTTGCTCTGAGCATCGGATTTCAAAGGGAGAGTATTCCAAGCCGGGCAAATTATCACGAAGGTTCGTTAGTTATTGAGGCGGACGTCTAGCCCTTGTGCACCTCGACTGAGAGAACTTTGTGACCAACACCATTTATATATATTAACTTTCTGCTGGCAAACCGTTATGAATATACACATTTTGGGATTTTCAAAATGTCCTGGGAACTTGACTTCAGTCACTTTTGGCAAACATATTTAGAGTTTCACAAAATGCAATGAGCTACTCATGCTATGTACTTGACTTAGGACTTCATCAAATATAAATGAAGTTTCCCCTTCCCTCCCTTTTAAAATTGATAAATATATGTTACATATATCTTTAACTCAAATTATCAAGACGGCTAGGCTGCTGGCTAGAAATAAATTTTTCTCCTGTCGATGAAAGCATCGCACTTAACGTTACTTTTGAAAAGGTTTTTGTTACCTATACTGGTAGCTCATACTATATTTAAATAACTGTTGTATACCACCAGGATACACTTTTTTTACGAAAAGGCAGGTGAGTCATTTATTTCATCTAGGTTGGGTAAATTGGTTTTGTGTTTTATTTAAGGGTTAATGACTGGAAGTATAAGTGGTTTGTTTACAAATACACTCACTCGCTGGCAACATAATGAACGAGAAATCTAAATAATGAACGAGGCGAAAGCCGAGTTGATTATCAAAAATTTCGAGTTCATTGTGTTGCCTGCAAGTGGGTGTATATGTAAACAAACCACGAACTGAACCAAGTCTTTAACCCTTTTAATAAGCAACCGGCCGAGTTCACTGCATTGCAAGGCGCGATACATGACTTAAAGAAGTTGAAACAAATTTTTAAATTTAATAAGTATATAATTAAAATGGCATATTCTGTTCAAATAGAATAAAATAAAAATCGCAAAAAGTTGTACATGAAGAAAGATGTTGAAAAGATAGAACTTTTAAATATTAACGCGAAGAAGATAATTTTCAAAAGCGAATAGCGAAATATTCACTAAAATTTGTCAAAAGCTGAAATTGAATCGTAAAAGAAATGTACCAAAAACCTTGTTTTAGAATTTACCAACGTGTCCTTTGAGAAGTAAGCTCAATGTTTTAATAAAACATTAGAAGAACTCAACCAGTATTTGAATTTTTTTCGCACGTCGTCATTCCCGAGTTCACTTCATTGCAAGGCGCGATACATGACTAATTAAGAAATAAGACATATTCTCCGTGCCTTAATAGCCTGGTGAAAACCGAGGCGAACGTTTGGGAGAATTCGAGAGGAGAGCGGTGAAAACCCGAGACGCAGTTGAGGGTTTTTACCTGCTCGAGAATTCTCACTAACTTTACCAAGGTTTTCAACAGCCTATGAAGGCACGGAGAACATGTTTTATTTCTTTTATAAAATTATTATTTTCCGTTTAAAAAAAGAAAGACGATATACGAAGCGCGTATGTTAGATATACTTTAATTGTATTCATAAAACTGTAAATTCTCACAACTCGAAGACAGAGCAAACCATATTGCTCACGTCATTTTCGTGCTTCATAGCTCTATGAAAACACACTTGTAGACCAATCAAAACGCACCAAATTATTTTATATACTTATCTAAAAGGCCTGAAAATTGCTGGACGTGCGCCAGAAAGCCCGCCAAATTAAATAATTTGATTGTATAGTCTGATAAAGGACAACTTTTGCTGGAGTAAAAGTTCAATAAAAATCATTTTGGTTGATGTAGACTCGGCCATAGGTTATGATTATTTGCGGCACGGTCGTGCCCGTTAGTGATATATTGACCGAAATCACGTGATCGATTTTGACCGATTGCAGGCGCGGATATTTTACAGTGAACAAAGGTTGTTCATTAAATGATTGTTAGAAACAGCATTGCTTGCACAAGAGCATTTACTATCAAATATGGACCGGTTGAACTAGAATAATTAACGTGTTTTGATAACAAAAGACAAGCACATACCGTTTTAAAATCATTTGATGTTAAACTGCAATACTGGCAATTAGTTCTCAGTCTAACTATTATTCCACTGATCCTGCAGCTGAGCTCAGAAATTTCAGTTATATATACAGCTAATGAAGGGTTGGTTTTTTCCTTTCGTTAGACAAAGACTGTAGTCCTCCAAAGGTTCCCGAAAACGCAGAAATATTTAATCCGAAGCCGAAATATCCCTCGCGGACGAAAGTCAGGTTTAGATGTCTGCCGGGTTTTAACAGCGAGGGAGAGGATACCACGCAATGCAGGCATGGTGACTGGATTCAAGGACAGCAATTTTTGTGCCGAAGTAAGCCGTATTACAATTAGAAATACTTTTGTAACAGGAGGGGTTGAGTACTTAGTACAGTTAGTTCTTGTTATAGCTTCAGCGTTCTCGACCGCGTTTTGACTGGGCACTTGATATGTTTCGGAGAAACCGGAGAAACCGTTCGAGTTTCGAGAAACCTCAATTTCTTTTGATGGAGATGATTTTGAGAATATGCAGATAGTAGGGTCAGCGAATGTTTTTCAAAAATTATGTCTTTCTTTTTGTATTAAATGAAAGGCTATTTTCATCTGGTAGTATTCACTAAGGCCATAAGTGGTAACGTGGGTTTGCTAAATCAAAAAATGATATCATGATATTATTAGAGTAAGAAAAAATGGAAATGGTGGCCTCATTCATTGGATTATGCATGAGCGCCTAACAGGCTGCTTTTATACCGCTCCGCCAGATTTTAAATTTTCAACTTGGTTTTCACTTCCATTAGCTTTTTATCTCGCCGAAGAGCCTTGGAATGGCTTTGAGACACTCCAAATCTTTTTTGATGAGCTTATCTGGATTTAGTCAAGCATTTAAGCCGTGTTGCCGTTACGACCTTTGGCGACGCTTGGCTGACCTTGGTATTTCAAGAGCAAAGCCTACCCAATCAATCAGCTCTATATTTTGCAATCAGTGGTGGCTAGAAACGAAACAACTTCGCCGGAGTTGTCATTTCAAGAAGAATCTAACATTTGCGATGTGTCTTCGGATTTGCATATTGGAAGTAGAGAATCATTAAATATTCAAAGTGACACCTTTAGAAATGGGTCTCTGATCAATCACCAAGACCCGCAAGGTCCCGCGCCATGTAGATCCGTTGGTTCTACGCACTACTTTACTCCAAAAATCATGGTTTCCAACGTCATGTCACTTGTACTCAAGATGAGCGAAGTGAGTGAATTTATTCTGTGTAACCAAGTTAGCCTTGCATTCATTACTGAGACGTGGCTCAAGTCCTCAGTCTGTGACTCGGTTATTGACATCCCCGGGTATTCCGTTCTTCGGAAGGATTGCTCATCTGAAAGTCATGGCGGGATTTGTTTCTATCTAAAAGATGCTAGCTATAAGAGACTTAACGAACTGTCTTGTTGCCAAGACCATGAGATATTGTGGGTTAAGTTACGCCCTAAACGCCTGCCGAGAGGTTTCTCGTCCCTGATTGCTGGAGTTGTTTACCACCCTCACTGGACTGTAACCGAGAACGACTGCATGCATGATCATCTGTTTCAGTCGCTCCTTCTTGCCGAGTCTCGCTTCCCGAACTGCGCTCTGATTGTGGCTGGAGATTTTAATCGCCTGGATGTAAAATCGATTAAAAGACACTTTCGATTAAAGCAGATCATAAAAAAACCAACCCGGAAAATGCGATCATAGACCTAGTGTTAACAAATATGCATGACTGCTATGCTGATCCTCAACACTTCCCACCCCTTGGCCTCTCTGATCACCACACTGTCACCGTGGAGGCTAAAGTGAGAGAAAACTCCCGTCAATCCCCAAAATTCGTCCTTAAACGGGACAATCAAAAAAGTCGGCGAGCCGAGCTAGGACGATACTTTGCTACTATGGACTGGCGCTTGTTGTTTTCCTCAGCTAGCGGCTGCCAGGATATGCTTGACATACTTCACAATGTCGTTCATACTAGCCCTGATATCCTCATGCCTGTTAAAAGAGTTCGTGACAACACGTTTGATGTCCCATGGATGACACTCCACCTTAAGTCACTGATTTTAAAACGACAGAAAGCTTTTCATGAACATGATGCGGAATCGTCTAGTTATAAGTTCTATAGGAACGCAGTAAATCGTGAAAGAAAATCATCCAAGGCCTCCTTTTATAAAATTAAAGTCGAGCACATGAAGGATGAAAACCCCAAGTTGTGGTGGAAGGAAGTTAAACGCTTATGTGGATCCCATTCTAACTCGAGCAACGTCACCAATCGCATCTACATTGAAGAACTTGAGGATTGTGACAACCAGGAACTTGCAAATATCATCAACCAGGCTTTCTTTGAACCACTTGAAGAATATCGCTTGGAACAGCCGCTGACTAAGTTCCTTACAAATGCTGCCTCGCCTAAACTTCGTGAGGAGTCCGAGCTGAGGGTAATGAAGCTGATGGCCACACTGAACCCCTCGAAGGCGTGCGGCCCAGATGAGATTCCAAATTGGCTTCTCAAGGAGTATGCAGAGTTGTTGGCTCTCCCAGTCTCTATAATCATCAACTCCTCATTCAAAGAACAACGTCTTCCGAAGATCTGGAAGTTTGCCAACATCTCACCACTGCCAAAGACAA
>JANCMA020160643.1:0-13928 GCA_024336925.2 Zoanthus solanderi
CAACCTGATGAAGACCGCAGATTTGGTCGAAAATTTGTATTAAGTTTTTAAACAGATCAGATTTCTAGAGTTTTTAACATGTTGTCTATGTATTGCAAACTTTGACGCAGGGCATTATGAGCCTGACTCAGGAGCCCATAAGCAACTCCCACACTAGGCCTATGCCAAGGCGTTTTCACGAACTGGTTTATTTTTTAGATCACTATTCGTGGGAAATTTCAAGTGAAGTTCCGGTCTTCGGAAAGACAAAGACGAGAAACTGCACTAACATGTTCGATTTCCAACTCATCCTCTTTTACAATGTCTTCTGAACTACTAGAAACTTCAAAGTCTTCGTTTGAAACGACACTTAAATTATCGGAGGAATCAGACAATTCATCCTCACTGCTGCTCGCCATTTTGGTTTCGCTTTGTGGTAATACAAACTTCCGGTGACCTCAATGATTAAGTATGGACATATGTGATTGGTCTAAATTCGCGGGAACTATGAACTAAAAATAAATTGCTTCGTGAAAACGGCGTGACACAAGGAAAAAGGGAGTTGCTCGCTTCTACTTATGGGCTCCTGCCTGACTCCAATGATTAACGGCGAACCCTGACTGGAGGTGTGCGCTAACGTTGGGCGCAGCAGGCCCCAACCTCTTCTGATTGGTGCCAAGGTGTGAACACAGATAATAAATATTTTGAAAACTTCACGAGTTGACGTTCAATGACTCAATACTCTTACTTAACATGTGCGATAGATAAAATTATTTAATTTCTATGCGCACTCATGTAACATTGTCTTTATTATTACCAATGGTATTATTAATATTATTATTGTTACTAGTTTATTGTTTACAATGTTTTTAAAATATTAATATTATGATTTTACTATTAACATCGCTAAAATATATACTCAGTAAGGACGTAAATGTGTTCTCGAACGACTTCAAATTACATCTTGCTAAATCTGGCAACTATTGACGTCTTCGACTGACTTCCTCTAATACAAAAACGGCCATTAACATAAATACATAATAATACTTTACAAATAAAAATTAGCGATGAGAGACCGACGTTTCGGTGACATCCTGGCACCATTGTCAAGGAAAAAATAATTACATGTGCAATTGTAAGAGTAACTCAGAAACTAGAAACAAAAATTAGCATACGTTAAACAAAGACCTTAGCTCGTAAATGTTTATCCAAATCACCGTTGATTAAAATAATACTTTAATATATGTTATTTCTAAAGTCTAAGGGTTAAAAGTTTGAAAAGGAAGAAAGTTTTACATGAAGCTGTTCAACATACCAGTTAGTTTGTAGACACTGTTTGCATACGGGCCACCAAGTCCGTTACGGCAATCACGTGATATACCGTACATTTTATACGCTGTAACAGCATCAGGACCACTGAAACAAAGTCCACCATCCTGAAGGGCAAAAACTGAATAACCGCGCATGCGCGAGACCTCTGCACACTTTTTAACAGGATTAGGACGAGCTTTATAAAAGTCGTTTAGTTTCGGATCAGATTTTTCAAGGTTAACCATTGTTCTGTTCACCGAATCCTTCCAGCAGCCAACGCCTGCGTAGGTACCTTCAAGAAATTGAAGTATCGATTGATTACAGGTAAGAATTGAATCCTAAATGTAAAACCAATTGTACTCAACAGGAACCCAAAAACATGTAAATACCGAGGGAACGCTCTACGCACTGAGCCACAAGGATTCTTAAAAGACTGTGGGCATTATTAAAGATCTTATGGACTTGTGATCATCAACCGCTAATTTAATAGCTAGCTAGCTAAATCCATTACAAGCCAACTGGCTCATTGCGTCAGCGCTTATCTCCGGTTTCTGTTGTGTTAAGCGGATTGGAGTCTTTGACTCCCCCTAGACGGGACACTAATCCATCGCAGGTTAGTTCCCAGCAGATGTTGGTAATCGTTTACCTACTCCGGAAGGTTGGAAAACTTAGTTAGTTTAGGCAGAAAATAAGATTTGTACAATTATTCGAATCTCGGCAGAGTCGGGGATTCAACTGGGAGATACCTTGTGATTGGAAGACAGAGATCTTACCAACTGATTGGTCAACCACGCCTGCCCTTAACCGCCATAACTAGAAGGTATTTCAAAAATGAGCTTTCCACTGGGATGCACATTTTTTGCTACTCATCGTGGTTGGCGTAGACAACAAAATCTTTGCCTTTTAGCCACAAGGTACGTCTCTGATTCGATTCCCCGGCTCTGCCGAGATCTGAACATCTGTATGATCTTTTCCGCTAAAACTGACTCAGCTTTCCATCCTTAGAAGGTCAATAGATGAGTACCAGTGTCTGCTGGTAGCTAAAATGAGATAAATTAGTGTCCCGTTCAGGGGGGGAGTTAAAGACTAAAATGTAAAATGTCATGTCTACTACCGAAGTGCCATTATTGACAAATATTCAGGTCTACAAGAAACTTCCCATCAACATTCCAGCAGCAGCACTTCGCTTTTACCTCACTTAATTCCTTTTCTGAGGAAACTTGTTGCCATCTATGCTCTGAAACGTCCAAACTGGAACGCACTTGCACTTAAACAAAGGCTCATTTTACTTAACAATAGATGCAAAGGTGCATGGGAAATAAATGCCTGTACAAAATTCTTGTGGCGTGCAAGGTTGGCGCAGCTAGTAAGACCTCTGCCCTTCAATCAGAAGGTCACCGGTTTGATCCCGGCTGTGTCGAGATTTGAATCTTTGTGTGACCTTCTTTCTTTCTTTCTTCTTTTCCGCCTAAGTTAACTCAGCTTTCCATCTTTCCGGGGTAGGTAAAAAAGTACCAGTCTCTGATGGGAGCTTATAACCTGCGCTGGATTAGTGTCCCATCCAGGGGGAGTTAAAGACTGTCATCCGCTTAACACTACCGAAACCAGAGATAAGAGCCGACTCCATGGGCCACCTGGCTCGTAAAGGATTTAACTTTAGCGTTACTAAATTCTTGTAGCCATTAAAATTGTTCAGGGAGTCAGGTTGAAGTAGTGGTCATCAGTCGTGCCTCCAAGATCTACGACCTGGGATCGAGTCCTGGGCTCCGCACGTGGGCTGAGATTAGTCGATCTTCATCTTACTACGAGGGTTTTGCTCCGGTTACTCCGGTTTTTCTCTCTCTGTAAATTCGATTTTCACACAAAGATCTGAGCCGTCGAACAATTAAACATTGGCTTTGAATAATGGGCAACTACTTACTTCGCAATTGCTGCTTTTCACCTGACGTCAGGGCGGCCATGTTGGAGTACTCTTAACAAAAGAATTTTGATTATTTCTTTTGTTTGGGACTCCAACATGGCCTCTATGTCTATTGTCTTTTGTGTCTCTTGGGATTGTGTGAAAAACCAAGAATTGACGTTAAATAAAGTATTTTTATATTGCTCTACGGGAATCACCCGTGAAAACATATCATAAAAATAGCGAGCCTTAGAAAATGCGATTTAAGCCGTAAAGCCTGTTAGAAATGTGACCAAATTACCAGGTATTAACGAATAGAAGTTACCTTCAACTAAAATGTGTAGAGTTTGTAATTCGCTTGTATAAAAACACAGAAATCAAATCACTCAACTTTACTTTAAGTTTCCTTACTTATGCTGTATTTTTAAAAAAATGTTCTTTACTAAAAATGTTTTTAAATGTGTTTTGCCCCATTTCTTACCTCCTTGAATAAAACGATAAGCGCTGAAAGCGAAAACTCCTCCCTTGCCCTTTAAACAGTCTGTCGATGGTCCAAAGCGAGTAAACGTCTCGTAAGATTTTGGCCCACCTAGACAGGCACCTCCATTATGAATTGCGAACACTAAAATAAATGGAGATATAAAACCTCATTCCTCAGTATGAAACCAGGTTACTTTAACTCCTCAACAGAATGGTCACTTTATAGGGTTTCATAAAACTGCTTCAAAAATAACACTGGTCATTTTTACTCTAGAAGACAAATAAAATCACTATCTCTATCATTTATTCACAGAAGTGGACGCGAATAGTGGCGGATATTCGCGGTTTGGTAAATATCCACCACTTTTACTGACACTGAGGTGACAAACTGTTGAAGTATATACCACACAAGCTGAATAACTTAAAGCCAGAAAAGTACTTTATACTTGGCAATATAGCAACAAATACAATTTTAAGATGTCGAGCATGAGGTGATGCAAATTCGCGTTCACCAAGTCGCATGGAAAGTCAGGTGATCAAAAAAAGAAAAACGAAGCGAACAATTCTTACTGTGTGATCTTTGGTAGATTGGATGTTTTTTAACCCGATAATCTGCTCGCAAAGAAGAGAAATCCAGTTTAAGTGTTCTGCTGACCACTGCTGCCTGGTAAAATAAATTACTAAGAGTTAAATTGAACGCAGCCGTGAAATTTGAAGCCAGGGATCAAGCCATAAACAAGATGCTGACTGTCCTATTGGGTCTGTTGTATTTTAACTGCTTTGCGAGCACAAATGCCAATTCTGAGTGGTTGAAGGATGACACAGCTGTCTTTCCGGTTTTCTCGGCCACAAGAGAAGCTGATGGATCCGTCGAGGAGTAGCCGACAGAAAAGTCTAAATTCAAAAAGTTGGCGATCGCAATCGGATCTTGCAGAAACGTAAGTAAAACTTTTTGAGGCACTTATTTAATTGTGTCATTTCTTGTTTTTGCATACTGCAAAACTATAGATGTTTTTTTGTTTACAATTATTGTGTTCGACAAATTTCGCAAAATAAGCATTGCAATTTGAATTTTGCCTCTGTATATGTGTTTGGAAAGATAAATATCTTACCAATAGATACTGTTAAACAAAACTTAATTGCTATTTTTGTGTTTTTCGGTACAGCTTCCTTGTTAATCTAAATAATTGCCTATTCGGAAACCGAAGCGAAACGGGAGGCCATTTCGTTTCACTTCGGCTGTTCGGAGGCGAATAGTACTTTGCTAATCCTCGCCGAAAGTGCCCCACCTCCGGTCCCAAGCCCGGATGAGAAAGGAGGAGGGTCGTGTACTGGGCAAGGAACCAATCACGTAAAACTAAAATGGCAACAGAAAACAATACTTGAGATACCAACGATCTTGGTACAAGAATGGACTCGTACCACACATCTGGAATTAAGAAAGATGCCACCCAAAACTGAGAGGAAGATAGCAACCGGAATGAGAACATCCTTGGACCAAAACCACTAGAAAAATGGGTTGCTGGAATAGTTAGAGCACTCTACCAGACTGGACAGTTAGCTCAAGTGGTAAGAAAAATGGACAATTACAATAGTATTTTGTCTGCTAGGAGTCAGTGAAACAAGATGAACGGACTCGGGTATAAGGAAATTAACAACTGGCCACTGCATCGTCTACTCGGGGAGAACGGATAACCATCATGATGGAGAAAACCACGCCTAGATATAGAGATAGAGGAGATTCAAACAAGATTTGCGCAACAAATTTAGTGTTTTAGAGAAGCAACAAGAACTGAACATAGAAGCATTTAATGAAATGGTGCTTGAGACGGGAGAAAAGATCCTTGGACCAAAGCGAAAGAAAAAAGAGGAGTGGATATCACAAGAAACATGAAAAAAATAGATTAATGGAAAGAGGTAAAGAAAAAATAATACAAACGAAGTCTGAACTGCTTAAACAGAAATTAAAAGAAAATTACTCTTGATAGAAAAGTGAAGAAACATGCCAAAAAGGACAAAAGTCAGTACATCGACAATATGGCAGCGAAGGCAGAAACTGCAGCGTCAAAATAGGATATAAGCACACTATACAAGATAACCTAGGTACTTTTTGGTCGAAAATTCACATCCAATGATAGAGAGATAAAAAATCTGCAAGGAGACATCATTGTTAGTGAGCAGGAAGTGCTGAATCGATCTAAACAACACTTTGAAAAGGTTTTAAATCGAGATGATTCACCCATGGAGGCAAACATATCATCAGCTGAGGAAAATCTAGACATCAATTTATTTCCTTCATTTGAGCAGGAAGTCCGGCTTGCAACTAAAAAGCTCAAAAATGTAAAAGCTCCAGGGACCTATGGAGTACAAGCTGAATTACTCAAACCGAAGAGAAAATTGCACCCATAATACTGATCAGAGACAGCTCCAAGAGACTGGAGAATTGGACTCACGTTAAACTACCTAAAAAAGATGATCTCACAGACTGGAACAACTGGAGAGGGTAATGCTTCTGTCGGTTACCAACAAAATCCTGTGTAAAATTATACTGAACAGAATTTCGGGAGAAGGTTACCAGATACTGGGGAAAAACCAAGCAGGGTTCAGAAAAAGGAGATCATGCTCTGCCAAAATATCTGCCTTAAGACAGATAGTGGAGCCGTGAGTGAAATGCCACTGAATGTGCCAGCTTTATAGACTTCCACAAAGCATCAGTAGGGGAATACAAAGGACGCTCAGAGAATCGTTAGAAGATCTAGATTTTGCTGACGACACAGCTCTGTTTTCCCAACGGCACCAAGATATACAAGCCAAAACCAACACCATGGACTCACTTGGAAAACAGATTGGGCATCAATGCCACCAAGACCAAACTCATGAAGATCAACGCAAGGAATGAAGAGGCAATCACAATCAACAACACCGCCATAGAAGTAGATGAATTTGTATACCTGGACAGCAAGGTCACCAGTGATGAAAACTCAGAGGACTGTGGGGGGATCCACTCCTACTTAGTTTTGGGTTGTGCAAGTTTCATAAAAGCACATGGTTGCACGTAAAGAGTAAAGAGAGATTTATTAAACAAAAGACGTTTAACTGATTAAAGCAAATAATGGAATTTAATTTTCATAGCCAGAGGAGCCTTTGCAGCCTTACATAGTGTTTGGAGATCCACACACATCCAGCGACCCACAGAACTGAGAATTTTCTTTAAAAATGTATTAGTAGTCTTCATGTATGGTTCAGAATCATTGAAAGTAACGTATTCCATCAGCAGTAAGTTGGACGTTTTTCATTGCAAAATGCTTTCATTGAATCGTTAGGATTTTCTGGCTAAACATCATTTCTAACACTGAGTTCCACGTATAACTGGAACAACAACCCCCTTTGCAGAGATCAAACGAAGGAGATGGTGCTAGATAGGTCATGTAAACCGAATGGAAGAAAAAGCATTTCCTAGAATTGCCTTGCGATGGAACCAGCGCGAGAAAGGAAATGGGGAAGGACGAAAGAGACATGGAAGTAGTCAGTAGAGATAGAGATGAAGAAGAAAGGATGCAATTTGGGCAGATGCAAACATTGGCAAAGGACAGGCAACATTGTCGATCTCTGGTGGAGACCTTATGAGCACCACAGGGCGAAGAGGATTAAGTAAGTAAATAAGTAACTTTAAAGTAAGTAAGTTTACAATACAATACAATAGATAAACAGGTTTTCCCCTCGGGGCTTTTCAGAACCTGTTTACAAATATATACAGTTGAGGTCAGACAGTTGAGGGTCTTAGAATGTCCGCTGGAGCGGCTCACATGTTAAGGCACAACTTGGCAGCCGATAGGAAGTCCCCTCAGTGGAAGAAACAGACCACAACGCCGGGATCACGACCCTACTCTTTGCGACAAGTGTGTGGGTTCTTGTAAGTCCCTCGACAGAGAGATCGAGAAACTAGACCTACGGTTTAACGTCCTTATTCGAGAAGACGTGAAGGTCTAACCATTTGCAGATGTTAGAGCAAAGGCAGCACCTTCTCCTCAATTATTTTAAGACCCTGAGTGGTGGTCCGGCCTGGAATCGAACCCGAGCCTCCCGCACAGCAGACTGGCGCCTTACCAACTAGGCTAACGAGGCGGCGGTGGTTAGGTTAAGTTTGAAGTAAGTAAGTAAGTAAGTAGGTAAGTAAGTAAGTAAGTAATCATCGCGCAAAACATGCTATTCAATTGTGTGGCATATACTAAAGAGTTTAATTAACTGGTTCAAAACCTGGACTAAATAATAATCATTTTCAGTCTTAAAGCTTTAAGACTAAACAAATTATTGCTCACTTTAGATGATTTCATCAAATAATTCAAAAGTTAACAACAATCATTTTTACTTTGTTTATAACAAACAAACTGAGTAGCTACTTTATAGGGTTTCAGCAACTGGTTCAAAAGTAAACATAAATATAATAAACTGTTTTTATTCTTCAACCCAAACAAAATAAATGTTAGCTTTAGAGGACTTCATCAATTATTTCAAACGTTGAACTGTATAACATCAATCAACCATTTTTGCTCTTCAGGACAAACAAAACAAATGGTCAATGTTTTCGTCAACTTATTTAAAGTTAACATAAAAAATCATTTGTTTTTACTCCGTTCTTGACAAAAAAAATGAGGGGTCATTTTATAGTGTTCTATCAACTGTTTCAAAAATTAAAATGAAAAACTACAACCATTTTCATTCTTCAAAGCAACTTTCGAGAGCGTTCATAAATTGCTTAAAAATTAGAATGAATAACACCAATTATCTGCACTTTTCAAAAGTTGAGGAGCTAAATTTGAAGTTAGAGGAATGAAACTAATAAATGTATGAGAAAAGTGACTGCGCAGGCGACAACACAACGAATAGCCCAAGTTGAGACATTTTTGACTTGAAGAATTCCCTTATTTAAGCATTTAATTTTGTTTGTCAAAGCGACTCTCGACATGGTATAAAAACCTTTATAATCGTGTTTGCGAGCCACAGCTGCGCATGTGTCTATGGGCTTTGGACGCGTTTGATAATCGTTACTTAAAAGTGCGTCAGATCCTTCTAAGGGCGGCAATGCGGTTGCGTCTGTGTCTCTCCAGCAACCCAGTGATATGTACGACTGGTTCACTAAAAAGGAGAAAATTATAGTAATTTTAATGAGAATGTTAAAGGTCAATGTCAATGCCAATGTTAAAGGTCAATCCAGTGTCAATGTTAAAGATCAATGTAACTCTAATGTTAAGGGTCAATGCTAATGCCAATGGTAAAGGTCAATGCGAATGGTAAGGGTCTATGTCAAATTTCAATGTCAATGTTAAAGGTTAATGCCAATTAAAGGTCAATGCCAATGTTAAAGGTCAATGTCAATGCCAATAATAAAGGTCAATGCTAATGTTAAAGGTCAAAGTCATACTAATAGTTCGAGACTCCAAATTCTGCAACAATGTCCCTTTTCAAACCAACACTAAGAGCATTTTTCCTAAGTTCGTTTTCAAGCTTGAGATTTTAGGTATTCTTTGTCTGTCTATGTAGTGTGATTGCATCTTGAATAGATCTTAATTTCATCCAAAGTAAAGCCTAGTTTGGGGTGGTAGGAACTGCTACTTAAAAGAAACGGATTAAACTGATTTAAAAAATATATAATGAGAAAAATGCACCGTTTTAGTTACACAACAAAAACAATACTGCTTGGAAACAGAACTAAGCAGGGACTCAATTAATTTAATTAGCTTCAAAGTCTTTTACTATATATAAGGTAGATAGTGTGCAAGCCAAGAAGCTGTCAAAGAGATCCGCTTACCTTTCGCTTTGCTGATAGGCGGCTCCCAATTCACGTAAGCCAGTTGGGGATGATAATAAGCAGACAAGGCAGGCTTAAGGCGACACCCATCATAGTCCTTACAAGCCACCAGGAAACAATTGTCCCGTATGAGAAAAGCAACATTGCAGGTGTCTTCGGTGCAACAAAACCGTGTACACTCTTTCATGTTACCCACAATGCCTTTGTCTAAGAACTTGCCGGCTTTGATTCCACCGCGCAACGTGACGTTGTACTGAGTGGCGCCGACTTGGTTGTTTGTGCAAGCCTGGTTATCTGGCTTGGTGACCGCTGGGAGGGTGTCTTTAGAAACAAAAGAAATAATATTGAAGGTCTCAAGCGTTCGTCGTTTTTAGAGAATTTAATCATCATCATTGTGAGTATTGTAAGGAACTCGAGTTTAGAAGGTTTGCCGTTCGTCAATGCAATTTACGAAACGTAAAGCTTATTACACTGCTTGGTAATGTCGAAATCGACATTGAATGATTTTATTTTTTCGTTATTTGCAACTGTGTTAAAACAATTGTGAGTTTGTTTTGCTTATCAACAAGTTGATACAAGGTTTAACTTTTATGTCAAGGGTAAAAACTTTGCTAATTTATCATGAAACAATAATTAAATAAACAGATAATGCGTAGAGCATTATTTGTGTATATTTACTATTATAATATGTGATACAAAAAATTCTTGGGTTTTACTAAGTTCCACGAGGATATAACACAATGGCAGATGGAGATTCAAACTAGATTCTAATGAAACTCTTTTGTATAATTGACCTCCATGTGCGCTGAACTGGAACCTTATATAACCCACCAATAAAGGTTGATTGATAGTTCAAACTGTAAAGTATTTTTACTATTGTCACGTAATTGTATTACGTGTGTGTCTTCTTCTCTTGTCTTCCTATGTACCAATCTTCTTCTCTTATGCATGTATAACATTCATCATACATCTTACCACACAATGCCTTAACATCACTATTAATAGGTTATCTAAACCTTATTAGTATCAATTTATTTCAGATAACCTGTACCTATCAACTTTTAATTTATATATTTTTATTAGCTTGTTCGTACGGCTATTAATCCCAATGACAGCTAGTAGCTTAAATGCTAGAGTCTTAAAATAGTACATTTTTTTCTGCTTTACATAATAAAGCTACAAGTAAAAATGTTTTCGACCTTACGATATCATCACTATTGGTGACAGTGAGATCGAAAAAGTTTCAACTGTTGTATATTTATTTATCACATTTTTTGAAATCAGCAAATATTTTTACATTGCTTTTTATCTTTTTAAAAATTAAAAAAAAAGCCTTTGTAAACTCATACTTGCTATTGGTTTGTTTCTCCCACGAAATATGTATGCTATTGTTGGGTTGTATGGCGATGGTCTAGCCCTCTTCATCTGGCAGCCCTTCTTGTCCGCACACTCTACAGCATAACAGTTCCCTTGAACCATGAAGGCCAAGTCACATGTGTCTTCATGGCAACACCTACGAATGCACTCGCTCATGTCACGTGGTTGACCGTACGTGCTGAATTTTCCCGCGTGGATGCCTCCTACGAGAGTGACGTTGTAGCTGACTGGCGTATGGTGACATTTCGCGGGAGATGTGGCATCATCTAATGCAACAACTTCTAAAAGGAAGATTTCCAAAATTCGTTAAGCTTGACGAATTGTGATAATTTTTGCAAAAGAAATGAAAAATTTTGCAATTTCGTCTGGTTGTAGGACGTTACTTAGAGCTTCTTATTCAATTGTAAACAAGTTGTAAGTTGACGTCAGTTTGCTTGAATTAAGTAATAGAAGTACTATTCATGGTTCAAGAATATAAAATTATTAATATTCCTTAAATCCTGGCAAAAATTATTTTATTGGACATGCTAATTAAATACAATACCTTTTCTTCGATCTTGAAGGTGTTTAATAAATGCAATTCTTGGCCTCATGTTTGAGGGACGCGATTTTTTTGTTTTACAAAGATCCTCAGAGTAACAGTCTACCAAGTAACAATTGTCCCGTATCATGAATGCCAGGTTGCATGTGCTTCTACTGCAACAGTGTTTCATACAGGAATCTATTCCCCGCGCAGCTTGTACCTCGGTGAAGGTCCCGGATTTGATCCCACCCACTAAAGTAACGTTGTATTCGGGTTCACTGGCAGCACAGGTTGCAACAGCGCCGTCCGTTGTACTGGGTAAAACTGTCTTTTTTGTTTCTTTGAGAGCTTCTGTTTGTAAAAGACCAACAAGATGTAGTAAACATTAGTCCTCAATTTTTTAATGACTTATGTTATTTGTGTTTATCATTTGAGTGCCTCTTTTTGATGTTTTTTGAGACGGCTAGTCATGATTCCTGTTTACAACTGGCTTAGTATGGTTTCAAAAACGGGATTTTAGCATTAATAATATACATGAAAAAATGACTTGATTCTAATTGGTCAAGAGCAGTGCAATTAATATGTAATCTAGTTCTGTGCAAAAATGTGTAATTCCGTGCAGAAATTGGTAATTTCGTGCAATTACACTCCTAACGGGCTCATGCAATTTTTGATTCTTTTTAAAACACTTTCGTGCAAATTCGTTTCACATTGAACTCGTAAAGGTTTGATTATATAAACAAATCGTACGCTTTGAATCAAAGATGTCGAATAAACGCCTATTTTAGAAATCTCCTTCATACCAAACATATTTTGATATAACAACCGAGATATGAAACTAGGACTACAGTGAGTTAGTTTTAACATGATGCTAGAGCTATGATACGAAACGTTTCAACGTTTTTATCCATAGCATTTTAAGTTATCTTAGTTTTCTACAGCTGCCATTCATTGACAAGAACGCCTTTGCTGCATATACCATAACACGCCTCTTCCAATAACCTCAGGTTTAGATAAAGATAAATTTGATTTTATGTATCTCAAAAGGTTGAGACACCAAATGAATCGTTAGAGGTCTTTTTAAAGATCTTCATTTAACTTAACACTCATAACATAACATAACATAATAGTATAACATAACATAACATAACATAACATAACATAACATAACATAACATAACGTAACGTAACGTAACGTAACGTAACGTAACATAACATAACATAACATGACATTACATAACATGATATGACATGACATGACATAACATAATATATCATAACATAATAATAAGCTTTATTGAAATGATGTTTTAGTATTGTCAAATATTTTTAAAGTTACAAAAATATCGTGCAAGTTACTCTCACAACAGTAATAGACTTAATTATCGTCTAAAAATACAAACGTTATCTAACAAGAGTTGATCTTACTGTAACGCAAGAATATATAAACAAAGCAATGTCTTTGCAAACGTCACTCTGAGGGTGGCGTTTGCAAAGTATGTTGTTTTTTTCTTATCTTTTTATTATCCTTATCGTTGGTACATTATGATCTTGCTTAGCACTACAGAAACGAAGCAACGCTATGAAAGAAAATTATAAAGTAAAAAATAGGATGTTTTTATGAAAAACTGTAAAAATCAATATTGATGCAAGCGAATATTTCTTGCAATTGCAATATTGAAACTTTCTCGACTTTCTTGGACTTCAAAATAATCAGAATTAGTCTTGGACTTCAAAATAGTCAGACTTCAAAATAGTCAGAATTAGTGATGCGTTAGTCGTCGTATGCCTTATTTATTGGATCATTTCAATCAATCCGTTGAAGATAAAGTTTGATTTTCTGAGAGTAACAAACTTTACCTGTATTATAGTTCATACGAAATCTTCCACCAGGCGTCCCTTCGTTGATAAACTGAACCACCAAATTATTTTTGGTCGTATGTACAACACTTGGGGACTGGTGCCTACAGTAAACACCGATGACTTCCTTGTCATCTTGTACAGTTACCCTGGAGTGGTGACAGTCCTCTGTGTTAAGATCCACAAAATAAAGATTGATTCGTTCCGAAGATGCTACTGTGATGTTCCATAAACACGAGGTTTTCCCGCTGTAAACAGCGGGCCAATAGGGTGACTCTAGGGTCCCCACGGGACTGTAGAAGGGACCGCCACATGCTGTAAGGGATTTGTGCATGTTTCAGTTTTGATTTAAGAAATAAAACATGTTTTCGTGCCTTCATAGGCTGGTGAAAACCGAGGCGAACGTTTGGGAGAATTCGAGAACAGATCAGCCGGGGTTCTCAACAGATTATGGAGGCACGGAAAACATGTTTTATTTCTTTTATAAAACTAGTAGTAGCTCTCGCTAAGTGCCAACGAGCAAGACAAAAACTTAATAAACCTCGTAAATTTGTGTCACAACAACATAACTTACGGTTAAAAATTTTAAAAAATATAAAATGTTTTCTGGTTAAAAATTTTACTAATTTTAAGCTTTCGACTGTTCTACTACAGCCCTCATCATCAGATAAAAATGAAATAAAGATCGG
>JANCMA020160748.1:0-12500 GCA_024336925.2 Zoanthus solanderi
TGTAGGAGCTGCCGTAAATCACAACGCAGATAAACTAGAAAGACTTTTTAAGAATATTTCTGTTTAAAGATCACAGTTAGAAAGGTAAGCTGAATTATGTTTTTCAAGTTAAAAATCATTAAATAGTTATACTTTTAGAATGTGAGAATAAGCCCTTAATTTTTTCCTCAATTTGTCTTAAGTTTGCCAGAATGCCTTTTAGCTAATATTATTCAGTTATTGAATCCTTCTGGTTATCCCACTAAAATGTTTCTTTTTCAATAGGTAAAACGTGTAATTTAACTGCGAATATGACATGCGCACATCGACCATGTAAGAACAACGCTACGTGTTTTAACCGAACAGTCATTGACATAGACAAAGTGAACAATTCACGCCAAGTGAGTGACGTGGGTACAGATATGTTTCTTTGCAAATGCCCTCCAGGCTACGAAGGACTTCAGTGCGAGAGTGTGACGAACGAATGTGAACCTGACCCGTGTAAGAACGGGGCCAAGTGCACGGATTATCATTTAAATTACACTTGCACTTGTGTGACAGGTTACACAGGTCGTAATTGTGGAACAGATATTGACGATTGCGTGACAAATAATTGTACGAACGGTGCTACGTGTATAGATGGTTTAAACAATTATAACTGCAGTTGTTTAGAAGGCTTTAATGGAACATTCTGCGAGACTGACGTAGATGAGTGTGCATTTGAACATGATCCTTGTTGGGATAATGGAACAATATATTGTAATAACACTTTCGGTGGATTTAACTGTACATGCAGAACTGGATACTTTGGGAGGCTATGCCAGTTTGACCCAACTCAAGCATGCAAGTCGAACCCTTGTGTTAATGGAGGGACGTGCCTGGCCAACACCTCTGGTTATCACTGCACATGTCCAGAAGGCTACTCTGGCAAATTTTGCAACGTTGATATCCGGGAATGCTCTGATCGTCCATGCCAAAACAATGGGTCTTGTATTGACAGTCATACTAATTCTTCCGTCCAGGTCTTTCCTGGGTACCAGTGTAATTGCACGGAAGACTACAATGGATCTCGTTGTGAGAATTTCATTGATCCATGCGACAGGATCCCCTGTTTCCATAACCGAACATGTACCAGAACGTCCTACAACAGCTATTCCTGCAATTGCTTGGGGGGTTATGAAGGAAAGGACTGTGAAAAGAAACTGCAGTGTTATTCAAATCCGTGCAAAAATGACGGCACTTGTAAAGATGTGAGCTCTTGCGAAAGTCGTCCTTGTGTGACTAATTACACGTGCGCCTGCCCTACTGGCTTTCATGGTATAGATTGTGAGCTTGTGGTTGACTACTGTGATGGCGTCACATGTGCGAATGGGGGAACATGTCTCAACATAAACAGGGAGGGAAGGTACGAATGTCAATGTACCGTAGGTTTTGGAGATATTAATTGCACAGGCCTCACCAGATACTGTGAGCCAACTCCGAAATGTGAGCACAATGGGGTTTGTATTCCCCTTGAAAATGGCTTCCGATGTAAGTGTTTGCCGCCATATAAGGGCGAGAGATGCGATGACAGATGCTTCCCAGATCCTTGCAGTGGAAAGGGAACATGTGAACGGATTCAAGAAAACCCAGGCTACAAGTGTGATTGCATTGAGGGTCACGTAGGTAGGACTTGTAACTTTTCAGACCCCTGTAGAAATACCGACAAACCGCCTTGCAAGAACGATGCTGATTGTATAGTCGACAAATTTTATGGAAACTTTACCTGTAAGTGCAGAGAGGGGTATTTAGGATTACTCTGTGAGGAAAGCAACACTAGTACTCAGAAACAAGATGAACCTTCTCCAGGACTGATCGTTGGAATTGTTGTAGCATGCCTTCTTCTTCTTCTCTTGCTTTTGTTCCTAATCATTTTGACGCGTAAACGATCTTCCAATGGCACATACAGTCCCAGTAAACAGGAACTTGACGGTGCGCGAGTTGAAATGAACAGTATGATGAAACCGCCACCTGAGGAGAGGTTAATATAAAGCGAAATAAGTTGTATATCCTGGTATATTGATTTATCATCATCACCAAATCACCACCGTTATATATTGCATCACTACCATCAACCATCAACATTTTTATCACCAGTACTTTCATTACCACCATCACCATTTATATCACCATCATTTTCATCACCACCATTATACATTGCATCACTACCATAACCCAATACTTTTACTACCATCATCACCATTTATATCACCATCATTTTCATCACCACCGTTATACATTGCATCACTACCATAACCCAGTACTTTCTCTACCATCATCACCATTTATATCACCATCATTTTCATCACCACCATTATACATTGCGTCACTACCATTAACCATCGACATATTTATCACCAGAACTTTTACCACCATCATCACCATTTACATCACCATCATTTTCATTGCCCCCATTATTTATAGCAACAAATCACCTCCATTATTATTTTTTATCAGTACTTCCATGGCCCTTAGCACCATTTCCATTACACCATAAGTTTTAGCTACAAACTACCACTACAACAACCATGATTGTTGTTGTTATCAGTTATTCCATCACCCTTAACACCGCGGTTTTCATCATCACCGCCATTACTGACAATCGTCATTACTGCCTTTACCACGACCACCTTCATCATCAGTAATTACTTGTTGTATCTCTTAGGAATCATGATCTTGATCTTAGTCAGTATTTAATAATTGAAATCAGTATCTTTTAAAGTAGGTAAATTTATCTTGAATAATGTAATTAGCAATAAATCCATATCTGAAAGGAGCGAACCAGATGGCCTTTGAGGGTGAATGGATTATTGTTGGAATTTTTCTTCTAACTGACCAAAAGGTTTTTTCAAAAGTTTTGTTTCTCTTGCAAATGAATCAAGAACGATTTTTTTCCCTTGCATTAGGAAGTGCAGGAACTGTTTCTCTAAAATCCTCCACAGACACACACCTCTCATGTGATTTGCTCCTTAAACATGCGAAGCACTTCAACTGGGAAGAGATATTAAATTGTATCAGTGAATGATTATAACTGTTTATTGTATACAATTTTAGTATCAAATGCTATAGTTATCACTCTGTGTCGATTATCCGCCATATAATTTTCAGTTCCATCAAGAATCCCAAGGGTTTCCTGGAAACGATTGGAGATTCTTGATGGCGAAACTTCCTAGGTAAGCAACGTATTACCACATATAATGTGTATAAATACGGATTTGTAGATGGCAAACTGGATTGGACTGGGTCCATTACGTACTCTTTCAGTTCAATAACAAGCTTTTTCCATTTCTCAGGATTAATTCAAATCTTTCTTTTTTAAGAAACCTTTTCTTCTCAATACCTCCTCCCAATTAACTGCCACATCAGACAAGAACATTAACATACTATTAATGTTTTTAGGAATGAGTTTATTTTTTCTAACAACCAACAAACTTGTTTCAAACTTGCGTCTATATTAGAATTATTTTGTTTGCATTTTAATAAGCCTCCCTAGCTTCGTCCTGGTGTTAAAAAGCAAAAGAATTTATAACCCAAATGAGGCAAGTCAGGCTAATTCGAGATAAAAGAATACTAAAATGGCCACCATAAACTTTTTCCTCATGCAAGAAAAGGTAGTGTGATTAGCCCTATACTTTCACGGTAAAAATTACCTAGGTAATCGGTATAATCATTGGTAAGAAAAGGTAGTTTGATTAGCCCTATACACTCACGGTAAAAATTACCTAGGTAATCCGTATAATCATAGGTACGAAAAGGTAGTGTGATTAGCTCTACACTTACGGTAAAAACTACCTAGGTAATCCGTGTAATTATAGGTAAGAAAAGGTTAAGGGTGACCCCTATATACTCATAGTAAAAGCTACCTGAGTAATCCGTGTAATCTTAGGATATTGTTTAAACCACCGATTAGATTCGGTACTAAATTAATTCCTTGCATACACTTGATTTTCAAGTATAAAAAACGGTTCCGTTTTTTTTTAATAATTTTTAGAAGATTTTTAAAACATGTTTTGATGAAAACCATGATACCTTGCGAAGACTCAATCAGAACACATAATTATTACCTGTTGAGGTTATTATACGAGAATAGCTGATCAGTTCGATGTACACATAAAGCATTTGTTAGTCATATGAAAAAAACTAGTATTTATCTGATGTAAATAGAGTATGGATTCAATAAATTAATCTGTTTTTTAAATTTTGATGTGCTGTCCAGTTGAGTCTTGGGGGGAGGGGGAGTCCAGATCTGTTTGTTCTCAAGTTTCTGTTCTGTACAATAGGGACCTCAAGCAATGAGGACGGCGACCACGACGGTAAACAACAATAGTAAATACAATAACTGCACGTTGGAATGCATCGAGCTGAGCACCTGTACGTAGTTGTTCCTAAAATTTGAATGCGAAAAGACCTTCTTCAAGCCTGGTTTCTATATGATCTGTAACGGTCGGCGACGGTCTGCGATCCATGAGTCGCAGACACCACACAAGTATTTCAATATTTAGTTAGCGATCGCAGATCAAGTAATCCCACAAGTCTTAATATGTTTGGTTCGAAATGAGAGGCACAAATATCAGTTCTCATTGGGCAGTTACTGACACGTGATTTAAGAGGAACAATGATATGTCACCGATTGTTGCAGACCGTCCCAGACACGCGTTTCCATTAAAATCTTTCTTTGTCGGCGTGGTCGTAATGGTCGGGAAGGTAGAATCAAATAATTCAGATCGTGTATCGCAGACAAGTCCCAAACAACATTTAAAGTGTTTCCATATGTCGGGGACGTGACGCAGACTGGTTAACGATCGAGATTGCAGACTGTCGCCGCCCATTACAGAACATATGGAAACCAGGATTTAGGGTTTTTGGGACTACGTGGACGTAACAACGAAAATGTTCTCGGCATTTGTTTAGCTTCGTGGATAATCATTTAATTGTTTTCTGTTCAAAAAGTGTAAGGTGGAGAAAACAAAACCCTTATTAGCCGCATAATGAAGTAAAGAGCAAACCAGAAATGTGATTTTTCTGAGCCGGGCGTGGGCAGTTCTCAATATTTCTGGATAGGAAAGATCTAGACCTGGCAAATTTTAAAGTTTTTCAATGGTTTTGATATTCACGTGTGGAACTGTCTCATTCATTGATTGACTCAATTTTTGTTTCGGTTCGCTACGCTGCCGGAAATTTCAAAATTATAAATTTCTACTTTGTGTATAGTGGGAATGAAGACTTCTTCTAGTCACGTGCCCAAAAAGTACGCTCATATCTGTCCAGATCATATGGCGAAAACCAACTTCAGTTTAACTACATTTTTATAATGTACAGATAAAGTAGTAAAATGTGTTGGATCACAACGATTTTCTGAACGAATGTGGTCAAATATCATGAGAGTTAGGTCTGTGAAAATGGTTACCATACGATGCATAGAAATGGGAGATTTTGGCCGTTTCTGTGGGTGACTCTGTTCAGCAGGCGAACAAAGTTGCCTACCTTTTTATTTTTTATGTGGTAGCACGCCAAAAACCGTCCCAAAGCCCATCGAAATGAAAAAAATAACACAATTTACTTAAGGTAAGCAAAATACATTTATTTCATCGTCTTTATTGTGTCTTTTGGAGACTGTCTGTGAAAAAAAGGAACTAATTTTGGTGGTAAATCCAGGCAAGAGCGACCGTTGGAAATTAAGTGCAAACAACGTAGCTTTGAACTGTTTGAATTAACTCGCCCTATGTAAGGTCATACGGCATCTGGTATCCACGATTTTTTGGAAATCCACTGCAAAGGCATCCGACATCTATTTTGTTCAAACGCAGTGGGATTTATACAGGAACAATCAATGCCTAGTTTGTATCCAGCGTTGACCAGCCAGCAACATGCAATTTAGTTTAACTGTAAACCGGTGTCGTCATACTTATTGTCTGGTCGAGGAAAGCACGGGCCTGGGAGATCCTTCATCCAAACACCGCGGGATTATGTAGCAACTCATAATTTCAGTTTCCTTCATCCTCGAACTATCACTAAAAATTTAAATCCTGTAAACATGATGAGCCAAATGATTGCTGATAATGTACTGTTATGTATCCAAATCGGCAAATGTGTTCGGATAAAAAAACGTATAGTCTGGATATTTGACCTGTTTTAACTACAAACGAAATGGCATTGAAGCCCGCAATCGAGTATGCTTCTTCCCACGGAGTTGTCGGTCTGTTAGAACCCCAATGTATGACCTACCAGAGTGTGAAAGAGCTACTCGAAAAGTCGACAGAGGAAATAGTGGGGTACATTCAAACGGTAGGATTTGTAACGCAGGCGAGAGAGGTGAGAGCAGCATCCTTAGACGGGAACGTTGATTTCCCAGTGGGTGTCTACTACTGCGTAAATAAAGGAGACGCTAGTTATGCAGAGGCCTTTTTCAAGACATTGTAAGTGCAGCAAAAAATATTCTAGCTGTTTAAGATCCAAATCTGAATGCGACTTCTATTGCTATTACCAGTTGGGATTCTTAACTGGGACAAGATTAGGATTTTAATATGACACTGAAAAGCCCCTTTGGGGAGTTGTCATTACGTGTTATTATTATTATTATTATTATTATTATTATTATTATTATTATTATTATTTTGATTGTAGGGCTGAAGGAATCAGTTCGAGATGACAGGGATAGCCTAAGTGAATTTTTTGCAGAATCAAGAAACAATTTTTTTCATTTCATACTTTTTAAGAAAAACCATAAAAACCATGTACATAAACGAATACATCGTCATAATAGCAGGAGGCAATTATATTAAAATTGCGTGCAGAGAAAGACATTTTCACATTGCGAAAGCATCAGATATCTGAAGAAACATTGTCAAGACCAAAAGTATCTGGAATCTTTTTGCATCAAAGGAAATTCAATCGTTGTTGATCAACTCAAGACCATGCCCTACACACAAAGCCGAATCTTTTTCCAACCTTAACCATTACAAATGGAAGCGGTAGTAAAACAAGTCTCTAACCTTTACCCACGAAAGGATAGATGAACAATTTTTGAAAAACCAGGCACGTACCTAACCCCTATCCGAAGGGAGTTCCAAAGTTAACCTACATTCTCTGACCATTATCCAAGAGAATAGATGAGCAGTTTCTTGGAAACCTTGGATAACCTAACTTACTCTACCCATGAAAACAGAAAAGATTTAGAAATTAGTTTCGTAATACCAGCAAGACTAATCATTTCTTGGAAGATTATGGAAGTGTTAAGATATGTTTTTGAGACGATTTTTGAGTTGATGACAGCTCTAGCCCTAAGCTTAAGGAGTAGAAAAGCAGTTTCGGAAAAAAAAACAGGATTAAACGCCATTGACTTCAAGTTTTTCCAAATGGATGGCGTAGAGTGCATTTTCCGAAAATCTGAAATGACCAAAATATTTACTCATTCGCATCTCGAAAAGGACATCCAGTTTATGAACCTTTCATGGGAGGACTTACAGCTGGGACAACCTAGACCAAAACTGTGTTAATACTATTGCTAATTTCGAATCCTCGATTCCCTGAACCAAACAAGTCAAAAACAGTTTTGAAAATAAAACAAGCACTCAGCAACCTTAGCTCTATAAATTTATTTATTGGAGGAAAACCTATGAAGTTGTGAGGAAAGCGTACACAATATCATTGTTACAAAAGGTTACAACGACCAGTACACAACTTGCATGTATTTTCCTTTAGAAGATATAACTGACGCACTTTCAATTAAAGCTAACTTAATTAGTGGCGCCAATCGCTACAAGTAATTACATGTGATAAAAAAATAATGTTTCCACACATACACAATAGTAAAAACATAGCTCACTTTTTGTTCAAACGTAAGTAACGTTAGTCCCATTTAAAAACTATTGTTTAGATTGTCTACGGAAATTATTATGAGTTTCAACCCACAAATTTGGATTAAAAATTTTACTCGGGGTTAGCTCTAGTTTCCTTGGTAGATCTCATTCATAAGAACTGAAAGAACAAACCAGCTTGTAAGGATGTTTCCTCCTGCAATATGCGTTTCATCGCTACAAAGACTCGCAATTAAAAAAGGGTTAACCTACTCATTACAATTTTGTTATTTAAAACAATTCTAGCTTGGATGTTTATGATCTTCGCTTTAAATGGTGCAAGAAGCTTCGTCACAGAAACTTTATATATCAGCTCCTTCCGCCAATGATCATAAAATTCTACCACGTCGACAACCAACTCCAACAGTTTTGTTAAGATCAAGCACTCGACCCGCCAAGCCACTAATCTTGGAATGGATACATGAGGGACTAAGTCTTACATACAAGAACAAAACTAATCGAATCTAAAATTATTATACAAAGTATAAAGTGGATAAAAAATGTCAGTGTAAGAAATTTCGCTTTGAAATCGAAAGGTACGAAAGAGCTTAAAAACATCTAATGATATAAAAATTCTACTAGGTAGAGTAAAAAATCTTCGTAAAAGAGTTCTGTTGCTATTATCATATTCATATACAAAAATGACGATTCGTATTCACCGATGAATATCATCTGGTGTACCTGAAACGCTAAGGAAATTAAAATTACGTGGTACTAACACGTTTCTAGTGCAATATCCTTCAAAGTACATTATTTAAGTTGTATTTTTTCCAAATGTAAGCAGAGCTTTCACAGATTTCACTAAATAAAACCTATTCCTTGTTTACCATACAGACTTAGCTATTTGGGATTTCAATGTAAGAACTGATTTCACGCCCAAACTTCTTCCAACTTCGTGTGTTATCTTTGCCTTCTTTATTACATGGCATCGAAAACCTTACCAAAGGTTAATTAGAGTAAAGCCCGGCAATGTAAGTTATCTACAGTTACTAAAGGCAAAAACACTAAATTCTATTTTGAAAGATTGGTAAGAAAAGTAGATGTTTAACTAAAATACTGATTTAAGTGAAAAACATGCTACTTTTATGTTGTGCAAAATTTAGTTTGACCAACTAATCAAATGTATTTTAGGCGTTTCGAGCCCATAGCTCTAGGCATTCGAGTTTTCGTTTTCATTAGAAATTTTGAAACTTTCATATCTTGGATTTTCTATGGCGCGGATACTGCCTTGTCGGTCATGTGACGATTCCTCATCCGGGAAATTCAAATTGGGATTAGAGTCCAGGGCTTCGTAAACTTGGTTTCTCAAAGTGTTGTTACCAAATGACCTCTGACGGCCGTATGAGCGTTTCCGTTTGGTGTCTTTTACCTTTGTATTTCTCATCTCGGGCGCCTGCATTTCTTCAACTGTGTCAGGTGTTAATCCGTCGCTAACAGTATCAGCTCTGATTGCGGATTTTAATGAATCAAGATCTTCAAATTCTTTCCGGTTGTCGTAAGTTTGTGTTAGGTTAATATTCTCATACCTGGATTTTGCCCCTTGCTCTGCATCAGGGTTTTGTTTTCCTTCAAGTTCAGACGCTTTTTTCAGCTGGTCAAGATTTTCGTACTGGGGCAGCTTACTAACAGCCTTCCTAGGAACAGGAGTGGTATACCTGATTTCGGTCCCCTTTCCTTTCGTGTTATTTCCTACAGCAGCTGCCTTAAGCTTATCAATGTCTTCCTCTGGTGCAAGTTTAACTCGATTCGGTTTCTTTGTTTTTCTCAGTGACTCGTATAATGGATCTGAAGCTGTGCTGTCAAGTGATTTACCAAGAGTCTTGTAAAACGTCGTGTCATCGTTACACGCCTTGCTAGCACGTTTCACGTTGTCGATTTCTTCATAGGTAGGAGCAGCATCAGAAGTGGCTCCTTGCTCAAGATAGGTTGGATTGTTCATCACCTTGAGACAGAAAAAAGGTTTGCCTATTGTCAAAAGCACTTTCTTGAATAACAGAATTTTTATCGCATACCCCGAGTTTGGAGGGATGAAGTTTTTGTTCTGGAGGGGGCTGATTAGAGAGGGGTCATAAAAACTGAGATTATTTTAATACAGCAATTACGACAGACACCCACATGTTCTTTTGAGGCGTTTTGGGTCAACTTAATTTTCATGTACAGCAATAAAGCAATAAAGAAATGACATTCTTACCGCCCTACACCCACATGAACGGATATCATCAAACCAAGATAAGGAACTGATAAACATTAATTACATTTTCCGGAAAAATGGATACCCATTATGGTTCATCAAGAAAAATAAAAACGAATTCATGAATCCAAAGGAAGATGAGACCATAATACAAACACATTAGTTTGATGAATGCAAAACCATAAAAATCAGAATGCTTATAATGCCGGCAGAATCAAACGAGATCCCAACAATGAGTCAGGAATCGGTATTGCATGATCCCTTAAAATTACAAATTTTATAGTCAACACGCCAAGTAAAAACCTTCTTCAACTTGAAGGAAAAAATACAAAACGTCCCAAATGTTGAGTATCTTGGCTTATGCCTAAGCTGTAAACTAGAATCTCACCACATCGCCCTAAACAAAGAAAACAGTTTTGAATGGAAAATTCTGAACACAGCAAAACAATGGAAACAACAGAAATTGAAAGAAGCCATTTACATCGCAAACGTTAAACCAATTTGAACAAACCAAATCTTTTGAACTGCGCTTGTTCCCAAAAGCAATAGAACAGAGGGTTTTGTTGGAACATGTATTTAAAATGTAGTCTTTGTACCAGCATTTTTTAAGCCTGATGATGGTCTAGTCGACCAATAACGTTGTTTTTACCTTAACATTTATAGCTCAATTTTAAACAATTTCCTTTTAATTTGAATATAAATAGGCAAAGAATTAGAAAAGGTCGTAAGTTTCGAACTACATTTAAGAGAGACAATGTTAACACTTTGCGTGCTGCACTCAACCGAATACTCCTATAAAATGCTCCAATAACATACTCTAATAAAATACTTTAATGGTATACTCCAGTGGTATACTCTAATAGTATGATGTAATGAAATACTCTAATGGAATACTTCAATAAAATACTCCACTGGTATACTCTAATGAAATATTCCAATGGTAAACTCCAATTAAATACTCCACTGGTATACTCCAATGAAATACTCCATTGGTATACCATAATGACATACTCCAGTGGTAAACTCTAATGAAATAATCCAATGGAATACTTAAATGAAATAATCCAATAGAATAATATGAAATATTCCAATTGTATACTCAATGAAATACCAGGGTTCCCAGCCCATCAGAGAAAATTACTTTACTTTTTTCCAGTCAGGGAAAAGTCAGGGAATTTGAAAAAAATGCCTTAAATCAGGGAAAAGTCAGGGAATTTTGATTGCTCTAAAAATCAAAAGTAGTCAGTCTGTTATATTTTGTTGCATATCAAAACAACATATCCATTGGATGACTGGCTATGGTGGTTTTTCAGTGTAGCCTCTGAGACTGTAGTACAAGTAGTTGTACTGCATGACCTAAATAAGGCCTCTAACTTTAAACATGATTGTGTACACTAAAAAGCCAAAAGGGAGTAGCGCCCGTTGCCGCCAGAGCTGCTTCTCCTTTCACACCATGATGGGGAACTGGAGTTTTATACTGCAAAAAGTTCACTGCAACAACATAGAAGACATGTGAAACTGGAAATGAGTTGAAATAATTATCATGGAATTTTGAGACTTTATCAGGGAAAAATCAGGGAATTTTGTTTTCTTGAAATGCTGGGAACCCTGATTTAGGTAGTTCGGGCATTTGGGAAATCAACCCTATGCTAAGTTGACTGACCTTCATCGCCCCCAACCTCTCACTCGCCGATTGCAGCTCCATTTGTCGTAACTAAAGCTCGTGTTGCCTCTGGGCATCTTTTTCTTCAACTTCAACTTCTAATTTCCTCCTAGACTTTGCCTCTCCTCTCGTTCCTTGTCTTGCTGGGCCTTGACGAATTCAAGTAGTTCTTTCCCCTCCCAACCAAATTCCTTTCCCAGCTTGATAAGGAACTCCATTTGACTAATGCCCATCTGAGCCCCCAAGTGTCACAAAGTTGTGCATATGTTAAGTAACTGTACATACACACAATTGTTTTGGAAAAAAGTTAGTATATGGCTGAAAACCTTTCAAGTAACACTAGAACATTTAAACGAGGCTCATGTTTTGCTTGGTGTGTCTAACCATAAACAATTCTCGTTGATTAGTCACATACTTTAACTGGCAAACAATCGATGTATCTTTCACGGTGCAAAAAAATCAAGCCCAATTTAGATCTTTTTGTATCAAATATTAAACGTGTAGCAACCATTGAACAAAAGAGAGCACAAAGGAGAGAAGCTTTAGAATCTTTTAATGATGAATGGAGTTGTATTATAACACGGCTGCCTTTAAATGATATCTAAATCACCAGTACTTTCTTAATACGACCGGCTGTCAATACTCTTAACGCATGTAAAAATAAAATTAATTAATTAAAAAAAAAAAAAATAGCACAAACTTCATGGAATTGGTGAAATTTATTATCCAGTTATTACAAGACTAATTTAGTTCTCATCTGTCCGATCATAAA
>JANCMA020160854.1:0-13925 GCA_024336925.2 Zoanthus solanderi
TAGAAGCTAGTGTTGTCATAGGCTTGAAAACAGTTTTGATGTTGTTTTGTTTCAGCACTCGTTTCACTCTATCTGAGACCCCTTGTACAAATGGAATGACTGCTACCCCGGCAGGTTTGGGTTGATTTTCTTGCTGATCGGTCTTCGGGCGAGGAGTGGTGTTTATAAACGCAACTGGATAGCCGTTAGTCCGTAGACTCTCTTGGACGCGTGCTCGTTCTTGGCTTTTTAGAGACTGGTTTGAAGGGATAGTGTCTGCACGGCTCATCAGTGTGCTAACAACAGATCGCTTATGTTGTATGGGGTGGTGAGAATCGAATGAAAGGTATTTATCCGTGTGAGTGGTTTTACGGTAGACCTGTACTTCAACTTGCCCATCAGGGAGGATAGAAATGCTTGTATCTAGAAACGCAATGGTTTGTTTGTTGTCTACCACAGTGGCGCGCTCAACCGTGAATTGAATGTGTGATAACTTACCCAAAGTCTTCTGGAAATTCCAGTAAAGCTGCTTCACAAACCTCCAGAGCCTCTGAAAACTGAAGAAAATACCAGAAAATGTTACTTATTTACAATAAAGTTGAGGCTCAGTGAATTCTCATTGTTCGATGAGAAGAAAAACTCATTCACAAGACGAAAATAAGGCAACTCCAAGCAAGTCCTGTAAGCTGTACGCACGTCGTGCATGCGGTTTCATTTGGGCGCGAATTTTTCCCGCCAGCTGTGCACTCGCCAGTTTTTGATGACACATTGTTTACAACCACCTTCATTTGCATACAGCTTCAAAAAAGATCTGAGTTTAAACATGAGAAAGTTTGTCAAGTGAGTCCATACATGCAATTTCTGAGAAGATAACTAATGCTGAGAAGCAATGATAATGAGTGATACATTTCTGCATAACTTCCATTACATTGCAGGAACAGTAATTAACACATTGGGCTCGTATCATCTGAATTACTAGTATGGTAGCAGTAGCTATGGCTTAGTGATAAGCATGACAAAAACATAATATTCACAAAGAAATGTAAATAAGACTTTAAAGCAGATGTTAATAAAATACTTTTAAAACATCATATTATTCAGGGATTCAGCCACATCCCACTTCCTAAACTCGCAATCCGTACTGACCGACAAAAAAAAGACAATCAAAAGTCTCCATGAGACGACTCACGGATACTGCGCACAAGTATTACTACAATTCAGAACAAAACTAACTTCCTCCACACACAAGCGTTTAAGATTCGTTTAAAAAAGTGAGTGTTATCCCAGATTTCCCTCTGCTTTTCTCAGTTCAGCTTTAAATTTTCGAGCGAATACGCATTAAAAATAACAAACAATTAAATCAAATCCCTAAGCGAACCAAAGAATTGAACTCAAGGAAACCAAAGAATTGAACTCAAGATTGCTTAAACAGTAAAACGAAGGAGAACCATTTCCGTGAATACAAGTAAACATTGTGCATCGAGACACTTTATATACAAACCAATCGCGCAAAGCAGGCTGAGGATTTAAAACAATAACCATTGTTGCACAAAATTTTATGCAAATGAGAAAGTCCAGCTATAACTCACTGCTACTCCTACGGAGTATCCGTGAATCAAAAATGGGATAACTTCCTTCCTTCAGTCCCATGCAAAAGCTAATAAAATATGAGTTGTTTCTGGTGTACAAAAACGTTTGAGCTGTTTTCTTTCTCGTTGCCGTATTATTTTAACGTAAGTCTCGCTGATTCTTTGAAAATTGGTTGGCGATATTTCTATTATTTTCTTATCTACGGCGAAACTTGGATTGTTTCTCCCTGCAGCTCATGCACACACAAGTCTCTAAAATGCTGCCGTCTCGCCGTTGCGGCAGCTCGTTGATAATAAGCCAGATAACCTGATTTCACAAAGTACTTCTACAATTTAAAACTTTTGTTTTTGTAACCAGGACCGAATACTTATGGACTCCTTAATAGTTAAAATCTCGAAAAATACCACGTTATTGTCTAAACATTTACAAACCGCTCATGTAAACAACTGATAATGTTATTATTCAGTCCTGCTTTAGATGATGTAGTTGTTAGGGTTGTACTACTCTTATATGCTGAAAACATCTGTGACTGGAGCAAAAGAGAGGTTGGGGTTTGTACAAAAAATCTCTCTGCAGTCCAAGATTACTCTTGCGTTAGGATAGAGATTCCTAAAACTTTCAGGAATACCAAGTTACATCTTGTTTGGAATGCCAAATCACTTGCCTTCCCAAGAAAAAGTACAAAAAAATTACTCCATGTTATTATTTTCCAACAAACCGATCTTCTTCCATAAGAAGAATGTTTCTAAACCCAGGTCTGCTTTCTCGTCTCCAGAGGTATAGCAGTAAGTCATTTTTCAGCACCTGGTCGAATAAACTCAAAGAAAAACTGGATTTGTGTATTCGAGGAAAAACCTGTATAGAATTTAATGGTATCATTGTCAGAACCAAACCTTTCAAGATCAAATTTACTTAGTGCCAAAATCTCAGCAGCTTGCCTTCTGATGTTTTTTTTTCTTTGCATACTGAGGAATAGCCAAGTTTTTGGCCAAAACGTCCTTTTAGTAATATTTTAAACTTAGAGTCAAACTCAAATATTTTTATTTAGGAAATAGAACATGTTTTCCGTGCCTTCATAGCCTGGTGAAAACCGAGGCGAACGTTTGGGAGAATTCGAGGGTAAATCAGTGAAAACCCGAGACGCAGCCGAGAGTTTCAACTCCTCAAAAATTCATACAAACTTCACTATTTATCTCTTTTATAAAATCACTATTTTCCAACTTAACAATGAAAAAAAAAAACGATATTCGAAACGCGTATGTAAAGTTTTATTTCTTTCATGAAACTGTATAAATTCTTACAACTTGGAGACAGCCAATCATATCGCTCGTCATTTTCGTGCTTCATACTGCTATGAAAACACACTTGTATAGACCAATCAATCAAAATGCACGTAATATCCAAATTATTTTATCAACAACCATTTTTACCTTCTTTTGTGTTGATAAAATCAGAGCCAGTAGATGAAGAGAAGAAACATTACTTCCATCTTGTTTCAAGCAGATTCGCACATTCCTCTGAGCTTTGGAAATCTGAAGGTATAACGAGATAAATAAAATAATTTTATTATTTATAAAAGTTCTAACTTTCGCTTTTTCATCATTGCCCTGGTAATGCTTAAATTTAGCACATATGGAGTGCCATAATTTTTGTCGCAAGATTGAAGGTTTCATTTTATAAAAATTATTTTACCGTTCTTAGTAATTGTTACAACTAATAAGGTCCCCTTTAATCATTACAAGATGATGCGTCTGGTAAATTTCTTCCTTCGTTTGTTTACGTCTTGCCTCAGTCGTCTCTAAATTTGTTTTCGAATGCACCTACAGTTCAAACTTTCGAAACTTTCAAAATTCGAAACTTACAAAATTCATACTTCCGCATTTTCATCATAAATTCCTCTGGTAATGTTTAAATTCAGCACATATGGAGTACCATAATTTTTCTCGCAAGATTGAAGGTTTCATTTTATAAAAAATATTTTACCGTTATTAGTAATTGATACAACTAGTAAGGTCCCCTTTAATCATCATAAGATGATGAGTTTGATAAATTTGTTTACGCAGTCTTGCCTCAGTCGTCGCTAAAATAGTTTTCGAATGCACCATTATGTCACCATTTTTGTCCAGATTTCACTGTTTTTAGCTATGTTTTAATGAAAACTAAAACTTTTTATTACTTTTACGAGGTCTGCATGTGTCTTGCATGCCTAAAATTGACTTAACATTAGGGTTTATGCACTATTGGTCTTTTCCAAGATTTTCCAGGTTCTACGTTTTCCAGAACGTCTATGAACCCCTATGTAGCCATCCGATAGGTCTGTCTTTCATGAGAAAAAGGTGGCTTAAAGGGGCTATGTCACGACGATTTTGTTGTTTTAGGTCCATTTTTCGCTAAAATTGTTACTTATGCACATAATGTTCCTGATAAACTGTGAGGTGAATATCTAATGAATCAAAACTTGAAAAAGCTGGCCCAACTTTTTCCAGTTATAATCCATTGTCATCTTTGCCATCCGTAGCAACAAATGACAGGAAACAGAATAAACGTCATAATATAGTTCTAAATAACAAACCTAGACCATTATTTTTGTAATTCAGTTGAAGGCAAGATGTGCGTGGGATTTTAAAAGGATGTCAAATTACTTGACATAGCCCCTTAAATACAGGGAAATGTTTTAACTTTCAAAAAGGAAAACACAATACAGAGCAAATGATGACTCTCTGGGCCCAGTTGCATGTTTAACAGTCAATTAACAGTAACCCAGGGTTAACGTTTTAACCCATGTTTTTGTTTCCAATCTTACAGGGAAGTATTGCAGCTGTAAGTTTAAAATATCAACTTTTATCCCTTAAAAACCCAGACATTACTCTAAAAGAATCGTACAACCTTTCTTATTGAAGAAATTGTTCCTTGAATTTTCGCTTAACCGAGGGTTAAAGTTAACCAGATTCTGAACAACACAGCCCTGGATGTCACCTGCTCAGTTGCGTTATAGTATAGCAAAATACGTCCCACTACGAGAAGTAACTAGAAAAGGTATTGAGAGAACTAAAAATAAGAGAATATTTTGCATGTGGTCTACCTGTCTTATGATGGCTTGGTTTAAAGACAAATGGAACAAGATTTCTGAATCATCTTTGTCTAGTTCGTGCGCTCTGAAAGAGGAAAATATAAACATTCTCAGCATTATTGCGCCACTGAACACTCAACGATATCTGGATTAGATCTTTGCTGAATATTTCGGAATAGATAAAACGTTTTCTGGTATGAGTCAGATCACTGGGAATGTTCCCGGAATCAATTCTCCCACTGTTATCAGAACAGACGGAATACTTTAAGAATAAAGTACTTCCGTAGTATATTTTATGCAGTAATCAGGCCTGAGGCTGACAAAAATGTTCTAAAAGTAAACATTAGGCCGAGACGAAGTCTAGGGCAAATAAGAAACTTTTAGGACAATTTTTTCAGCAAAGGGACTGTATGAAACCATACAACATATACTACGGAAGTACTTCACTTTATAATTCAAGAATAATTTTTCACCACAAATACATAACAACGAAAGCAGTTATCAAGGTTACAAACTGGAGCAGATTAGCTACAAATATTTTCGCCAAAATACGATTATCCTACAATAATTTCCCGATTATATGGTTATGGACACTCAAACATGATAGTATTGTAGATAAACCTCGAAACGAAGCTGTAGCCACAATAATAATTAGTATTGATTATTATATTCATGTGATTATCTTTTAATTGTATTTTAAACACATCAAAGTCTTAACACACCTTTTCAAAGCCTCGATTGTTTTCTTTTGGAGCTGCTGACGATCGCTTCTTAGAGTCGCTAGAAAAAAAGTGATGATGCTATTGCTACTAAAACAATTAATTTCGTTAAGATTAGCTTTTACTAGTTATAATCACTTTTTGTGAACAAGCATCGGGAGTTAGTTGTTTTTATAAAATTGACATATCCATCTCTTGACGACTAAATATTGTAGCTACAAGGTTTTTTTTGTATTGATGATAAAAAAAAATGAAGCAACTGTTAATGAAGTAATAACTATGATGGATACGATGTTTATGATGACGATAATAATAGCCATGATAATAATAATAATGATGACGGCCATAATGATGACGATAATGATGGTCATGATAATGACGATGACCATGATGAGATGATGATGGTCATGAAGATGATGATTGTGACAATGCTGTTCATGATGATTATGACGGCCATAATGAAGACAATGGTCATGATAATGACGATGGTCATGATTATAAGATATGATATGATATGATGGAAATACAGGTTCTCCCCTCGGGGCTTTTCAGAACCTGTTACAAACATATACAACTGAGGTCAGACAGTTGAGGGTCTCAGAAATTCCGCTGGAGCGACTCACATGTTAAGGCGCAACTTGGCAACCGATAGGAAGTGCCCTCAGTGGAAAAACAGACCACAACAGCGGGATCACGACCCTACTCTTTGTAACAATGTGTGGGTTCTTTTAAGTCCCTCGACAGAGAGATCGAGAGACTGGGCCTACGGTTTAACGTCCTTATCCGAGAAGACGCGAAGGTCTAACCACTTGCAGATGTTAGAGCAAGGGCAGCACCTTCTCCCCAATTATTTTAAGACCCTGAGTGTTGGTTCGGCCGGGAATCGAACCCGAGCCTCCCGCACAGAAGACTGGCGCCTTACAAACTGGGTTAACCAGGTGGCGGTTATACATTATTATTATAATTATGATGATGGTCATGACAATGATGATCGTGATGATGATGATGATGATAGTCAAGATAATGATAGTCATGATGATGATGGTGATCATGACAAAGATGATAATGATGATGGTGATGATGATGATGACCATAATGATGATGATGATGGTCATGTTGGTCACGATGATGGCGATTATAGTGATGATGAAAATATAAAGATAATATTGATAGTGGTTAAAAATATTGGGAAAAACGATGGCCGATTGACATAAAATTAATACTTACATTCACTGGCCTGCAAACTGTATCCCACGCCCAGTGCCAGAAAACCTTTGGGTGCCATTTCGTGTTCAGCACCAAGAGAAACCACTTTCTGTGCAAAATCGATTCCCTCTGAGATCTAACGAAATAAAAGTCTATTAAAGCACAAACCTCGCTGTAATGATAAAATATGGAATAATTAGATATGAATTGTACACTAGTTGTAAATACCTACCATGTGTAAGTTGTTATAACAAAGCTTTGCTGCATACAGGGGCACCATTGCATCCTGGGGCTTTAGCTGAATGCACTGTTTCAGCACCAAGAGAGCCCTGGCATACTAAAAAATAATTCGTAGAGTAATCAATTTCATCGATTCTTCCAAAAAATAAAAAGATCTGTTTAAACGAAATGGAGGAAAAGAGGTTTTGCGACAATAGGAACCAGGCAGGAAACGAGGTATTGTGAAATTGGGGATTGCACCAGAAATGTGGTAGTGTGACCCTGGGAATCGGATAGGAAACTACGTATTGTGACACCGGTGACTGGACGGGAAATGAGGTATTTTGACTTTGGAGGCAACCGTAAATTAAATAAATAAGCTATTAACAAAACTAGCGCTGTTTCATAAATTTCAGCTGCCACGGCAGTCGAGCGAACCCTGTTTAACCTTAAAATTTTCCTCATTATCATTTGTGCCGCAGTTTCTAAAAGGCTTAAAAAACACACATTCTGAGTATTGAGGAGATTTTACAAAGAATGTATGGCTCATTAAGGTTCTCTTTATAGTATGAACTCGATAATGTAAGTACTGTTCCTGTGATACAATGGAGATTTTACAAAGAATGCATGGCTCATTAAGGTTCTCCTTATAATATGAACTCGATAATGTAAATACTGTTCCTGTGATGCAATGGAGATTTTACAAAGAATGTATGGCTCATTAAGATTCTCTTTATAGTATGAACTCGATAATGTAAATACTGTTCCTGTGATGCAATGGAGATTTTATAAAGAATGTATGGCTCATTAAGGTTCTCCTTATAATAATATGAACTCGATAATGTAAACACTGTTCCTGTGATGCAATGGAGATTTTACAAAGAATGTATGGCTTATTAAGATTTTCCTTATAGTATAAATCCAATAAGTTAAATACTGTTTTATTGATGTAATGGATATTTTACAAAGGAAGTATGGCTCATTAAGATTTTCCCTGTAGTTATAAACCCAATAAGTTAAGTATTGTTTCTATAATGTAATGGCTATTTTACAAATAATGTATAGCTCATTAAGGTTCTCCTTATAGTATGAACCTGATAAGGGAAATACTGTTCCTGTGATGTAATGGAGATTTTACGGATATTTTACAAGAAATGTATGGCTCATTAAGGATCTCCTTATAGTATGAACCCGATAAAGTAAATACTGTTCCTGTAATGTAATGGAGATTTTACAAAGAATATATGGCTGATAAGGGGAAATACTGTTCTTCTAATGCAACGGATGGTTTTGCCACCCCAGTTATTTTGCGTTTTCAGGAAAAGTGATATTTTCTCAAGAACCTGCGTGTATAGACATAAACATGTCATTGATAAGCTTTTTCAAGTTTTAAACTCATATTATCACTAGATGCTCTCATTCGCTACCTAAATTTCATTTGCCAATGAATCAGTCTGACACCAATGACGTCATTAAAGATTTGTCAATAGAAACAGTCGTTATCGCAAAGAAATATCGATTAGGAGATTTTTTTTAAAAAATGCGCTAAATATGCAGTAAATACCTTTCCAGCACTAATGAGGGAGAGACCGAACTGGAACCACAAATGGAATTCTTCAAACGACAGTTTCATACCTCGATCAAGACACTGGTTACAATAAAGCAGTTACTCAAAGTTAGCGTATGAAATAATCAAGAACAACTTAGCATGTTATGCCTCTACCGTATATTACAGTCGTAGTGGAAAATAGAATATTTTTGATAATTTTTTTTATCTTAGTAAGAGGAGACCCTTTCTAATGATCTAATATTAGAAACGGTTTATCCAATACGATAATAAAGTTAGAACGTTGAGTTTGATGCAACCATCATCAATGGTGGAAAAAATTAGGCCTCAAGATAATACAACAAAAAAGTACCGCATTGTAAAAAAGGTTTTGACAATACAATACAAAACATTAAATACTGATAATACAATATTGTACCAAGCTAAAATTGCAATATAATATAATACATTTTAATTTCAATTTTTTTAGTATCTATAAGTTTACATTAGATACTATTTATTTATACGTTTCAAAGAATTATATTTATAATTAATATTACCAAATACAGAAGTAGGAAAATACTAGAGCCTAAGAGAGCACTACGGCTTCAAGTTACGCACTATGTTTCAATAATATTGAAGTTTGCGAATTGGTGATTAAGTTAGAAAGAAAGAAAGAAAATGCACAGAAACAACTCTGAGTCGATGACGGGAATCGAATCCGTAACCCTCTTATTATGCAATAACATTGCCAGATTTTTTTTTGTTTAATTTTTTAGCTTTCCTTCAAGAAATGCTACGAGAAGATTCCATCCTATTAGTTCTGTGATACCAGTGTAGCCAACTGAGCTATGAAGCCACAACTGGGAGAGTTGGTCATTTTAGTGTGTCCACCTTTTCTTTTCAGACTTCAAAAGAATTCAAGCCCGTAGCCTCTAGGATACCGGTGCAGCATTCTAACCAACGGAGCTATGAATACATAACCGGAAACGCAGAACAACTTTACTGGTTCCAACTTTTCCATATAAGCTAACACTTTTTTCAATTGATCACAGTTACAAAAATGCGTGCATGAACCAAATTATTGTTTTGTCAAGCTATTTCTAGAAACTTCATTAAAAACTCAGTCACAATAATCAATAAGAGCTTATCTTATGATAAAAAGAAAACTCCCGGTACCTCTGTCAACATTCCATACTGGAGTCGTCTCACAAGGGCAATAGTCAAGAGATCATAAACTGAATTGGCATCTGAAACACATCGCCTCCTCGCTGTCTCGTGATCAGGCGAGTGTCTTAACTCGCTGTCCTTTAGTACCTAAGGAATTGCGTTGTACAAACTTTCTTTTCAAATAAACATCATTTTATTCATTTATTCATTTATTTATTTTTATTATAAATTCAATACTACATTTTATGCCACAATACAGTTTCACAGTAAAGTGTCTCCATTGTTTTTAAAGCAAAAAAGGCTTAAATTAACAGCTTTAAAAATATATATCGTTCTTGTGATCTGATTATGATACGAAGAAATGCATCCATTTTTGTTAAAAACTGTTTGTTTAATACCCTTTAAAATAGCAATTTTTATTTCTCTCATTCTAGATTGATCTTGTAAATATCGATTTTTGGAACGTTTTGACGTACTATAATTTACATCTGTATAATCTTATGTAGTTTCGTGCATCAGGGCTTTCAGAATGTTTTGAAGTAAACGGTTACTCCAAAAAAGTAGGTGGCTGTGAACAGAGATGAACCAGATGTGACACCCATCATCTCATGAACATTTTAAGGAATTATGTTAAGCAAAACAAATGCAACTCCAAAACAAAGTACTCTTGCTTGTAATTAAAGCTCAACCTGAGCAGTGGAAAGAAAATAGTTGATTGCAAGGATTTAGAAGAATTAATTTTATAGCAAACATTAAGGTGAATGCGGACTTTTTATATCTGTACCTCACATCAGGAAAAAGTAGTCGGCAATAAAACGTGAAGTAGCCAGTGGATCACGGGCGGTCGCCGGCCTGTTCTGAAAGCTCTGGGCAACTATGTTACATTTCAAGATGGCAGCCAGCAAGAAATTCATTGATCACAACAAATCACTTAGCATGAATTATATGTAGAGAATTATCAAATTTGAGCTGCTGATGTAGATACAAGTTGAGGAAAACTCTTATTCGAGAATGATATTCTTGGACAGCCAAGGTTCCCCTTAAGATTAATAAACACATGCAGTGAAACAATTTTAAACTTAAATATGTTTTCATTTGAAAGGATCTAGCCCAGAGTTTGCAGAGTATGTTGGATTACACTGGAGATGTTGAAAAAGATCTCCTTTGCAACTTTACTGTCGGTTATACAGATGTGTTTGGGGCAAACCTTACTCACTTACTGAAGGATAATGGTGATAATATTCCTGTCACTAACAAAAACAGAGAGGTGAGGTAAAATCCTTTCTACTTACTGTAAAGTCCACAGTGATAAAGGTAAAATAGTTAATGAGTCACAAAAATAATCTTGAAATGAGTTGAAAGTGAGAACTCTGAATTAGCTGGTGAAAAGTAACTATTAATTTTTGTCAGAATATTAGACGTTAATGTCTACATGAAGAACTTTTAAAAGACTGTTCAAATGTGAAGGTATGTTTGAGCAATGTAACACTAGCAGTTAAACAATCAGCTCCTTATAATTGCACTGCTTAAACCAATTTAACGATTGGTGGTATTTATAAGGTTCCAGTTCAGTGCACATGTTGGTCAATTATACAAAAGAATCTCATTAGAATCTAGTTTGAATCTCATTATTTAACCTCTATCTGCCATTGTGCTATGTCCTCCTGGGACTTAGTGAAACCCAAGAATTTCCTGTTTTATGCTATCAATGTTGTGTTTGTTATCATTTGACTTATATTGTGGTTTTGCCGATACGTTTTTTTATTTTTTCACATTTCTCAAAAATTCTTTTTTTTTTCTTAGTTTAGTTTTAGTTTAATTATGATGTGTTAAAACCCTTTACCATCTGACAATTTGAAAAAAAAAATAAAAGTTGAACCAGTTAGGTTGTTCATGTTTGTGGTAAACGAGATTTGTAACACACAAACAAGCAAACAAGATGTAGCAATAGTGTATACTTATATGCGACTTTATTACAAAGCCATCATCAGAGTATTAAAATAATAACATACAAAAGTGTTATCAATATAATTATAGCAGCTAGATAATTAACGTAATTGATTACTAGAACAACTTGAGTTCCCTAGAAGCCTTCAATCCAGAGTTAAGAAAAAGTTGCAAGCTCTTTATAGCTAAGGCTTCTAGAAAAAGTAAAATGTTACAATTTTTAGATTTATATATTTTGAACCTACTTGGTTCAACTTTCATCTTATGATGCATTACACAAAGTTGACTTTCATCTTTTCTCTAGGAATATGTTAATTTGTATACAGATTTCATACTCAACAAGTCTGTTGAAAAACAGGTTAGTTTATCGTTAACTGCACTATTATATATTGAAGCCACACATATTGTTTTTAGTTTTTTTGGTTTCTTGTTTGAGAATCTGCTGAAGTCAAGAGTATTGCCTATTGTAACTTATTGTACACACTTCAGTGAAGGGGAAACCTTTATAGCTTTAAAAAAATTTACCCAAAAATCAGGGTTGTCAAAAAGATTTAGAGTATTCGGAGATGCTAAAAAAGTAGGAGGAGGCCCCACAAAACATGAAACACATCATACCCCGATCGCAGCCTTCTAATCATTCTCATCTTGTTTTCATAGAATTTCTTTTTTTCAACCAAATTAAAATCTAGTTAAGTCCTGGTTTGCTTTCTTCTCTACATGCATGAATTTGTGTGATGAGGTATTTCGCAAGCACATACTAAATATCATGGTAATCTTAAATATTGGATCTGACGTGAAAAATCCCCTATATTCTCAATCTTGGCACACTCAAATTTCATCCATTTTCTTCCTCCCTTTCAAGTTCGTTTTCATGTCTACTGTTCAGTTTTAATTATTTTAGTGTCTTGCAGCTTCATTGCCGGCGCATTTTTCTGAGTAGCCCATGAAATGCGCTGGTTGCCGACTTGTTTGACAACCCTGCAAAATCAACTTCAATGAAAACTGTATGCGAGAGATATGTTATTAATGACAGTATACCTTTTTCTTATTGTTACTCGTGGTACCACGAGTCAACGTTTGGGTTCCATTTCTTTTTCTTTTTTGTTTTTTCTTTTTTTTTCATGTCGCGATTAGCGATTCGGTCCAGTGACTGCCATATTTGGGATTTATCCCCGGTCCCACGCGTACCACGAATAAAGGCTTAATGAGCCTCTTGTTACCAAAAGAATGATAGCGATAATTAGTTGTAGAGTAAAAATGGTTTTTGATCGAAAAGAAGGCATTTCGACTCAAATAATGGTGTTGTGTTTGTTGGATGATTTTTTTTTGTCATGGAGCATTCTTCGTCAAATTCATGGCCTGATGGGAAATGACAAAACTCTTTCGCTTTTTTCTCTTTTTTTGAACTAATCCAGGTTTGCCTGCCGCGTTTATCCATAATTCTAAAAAATCATAAACAATAAATTTTGCGACGAGTAAGTGAAAACTTGAAATCAACAACTCGGCTTGATTTCCCAGGAAAGTTATTTCGGTTGATCGCATTTACTTCTCAGCCTGTCAATCAAATGAATAACTTTTACTTCCGTCCGAAATAAAAACCGCTATTTCTCAGACAATTCTTCTTTTTTTTCCCGAAGTTTTTAAACTTGAAGATCACGACTTTCTCATTACTTTAGCCCCAAAATCGAAACTTTAAGAAAATTACTTATCTGAAGGTATACAGTAACCTTTATTCAACAAAAAAATTTAACTTTTCTCTCAAAATATAACAATGCCGTCAAGAAATATGAGTACAATTAACAACACAATACAATATACTCCCTCTAATTAAGCCTAAAAATAATCTATGCGTGTGGGACGTGGCTGGCAAGATAATTACAAACAATGTATATACATAGCATATATGGGTTACTATTATATTATCCACAGCTATTTATGACACTCTGCTTGGATTTAATGAGTACCTACTAGTAACACATGGCTTTTAGTGGTTTATTATAATTATATATATTGGTAAATATCTGTCTAATATCTCTTTAATTTATAAGATATACATAATATATACAGTATTTGTATAACTGGGTAATAATAATTATGGTGGTGTGTGATAACTATGATGGTGGTGTGTGATAACCACGATGGTGGAGTGTGATAACTTCGATGGTGGTGTGTGATAACACGATGGTGGTGTGTGATAACTATGATGGTGGTGTGTGATAACTTCGATGGTGGTGTGTGATAACTACGATGGTGGTGTGTGATAACTACGATGGTGGTGTGTGATAACTACGATGGTGGTGTGTGTTAACTACGATGGTGGTGTGTGATAACTACGGTGGTGGTGTGTGGTGATGATGATGTAAGTAATTTAATGTCATATTTATCAGTATTAACCCTTTCAATGCCAGTTGTATTTTTAAATTCTCCCAACCTGAGCCCATACTTTTCATTGAACAAATTTGAGAGAATTTGACTTTTA